>CM055126.1:47853900-47898301 GCA_029206835.1 Rana muscosa
GGCCAAAAAGTTTGTCCGTTTGCAGACCGAACTTTTGTCCGATGAAAACCAAAAAAAGTTTGTCCGATGGAGCATACACACGGTTGGATTTTTTGGCAAACTTGCTCAAAATGAAGTTTGTTGGCAAAAAGTCTGACCGTGTGTACGGGGCTTTAGACATTTGCAAAATCCAAGAGACAGTATAAAAATACACATGGTTGGCATGTACTAATATTTGATTTTCAAATATTTTTGCATTGTTTTTATCTAATTTGTACACAAATTCCAGTTTCATAGATTTCTTCTGGTGCCATTGGCCTATAGCCGAGGGTCTCCAAATGTTCTAAAGAAAGGGGCCAGTTTACTTCAGACTTTAGGGGGGCCAGAGTGTGCACAGTGGAAGTAAACAATCAAGCTTTGGTATTAGGGGGAGAAACAGTTGGTGTCAGTGGGAGGAATGGTGCCTGAAGGGCCAGATAAAAGGCAAGCTAAGGGCCACAAGTTTGGAGACCACTGGCCTATAGTAAGGATTGCTTTCTGAAACTTTCCTAGACTGTTCTGAGATGCACAAAAATTATTGACATGATATTACAGATTTATTAAGACAGTTGACTATGGCTATAATAAAAGACCCACTTTGTTATTGTGTCACATTTATCTAATATTATATTATATATGATAGGAGCGTGGAATCTTACTTGTGAGCAGTGCGCCCCCCACAGATTTTCACAAGGTCTTCATCGGTCAGTCTGTTGGAGCAAAACAAATAGTTAAAAAGAAAACCACAAAAGATAAAAATGTGTTGTAACGACACCCCCCAATATGAAAGGGGTTAACACCGTTTAGAATATTCCCTCTCCGAACACACAACCACCATCGACCCTCCACAGCCAGGCGACCACTTCCCATAGGATTAATCCTTCCAGAGATACGAGACAATATATTTTTTTTATAACAACACTGTGTATATATATATATATATATATATATATATATATATATATATATATATATTGTGACAGCAGGAAGGTAAAGTCACCTGGTTGCATCCAGGGGGGTAGATATATTTCGCCCAGATTCAGGCTTTACGCCGACTTATACAACTAGGTGGAGAGTTGTATAAGCCCAGCTGAGGCTAGTGGGCTCATGGATGACTCATACCTCTAGGGAGAGTGTGGGGCGTCGTGCAGACAGGGAGTTGATGAGACCAGCTGAAGCTTGTCAGCTCATTTAGGCCTCTATAAGAACTCCCAGATTCATTAGGTGTTTGCTCATGCCTGGACCCAGACCTGTGTGGACTGTCTAGGGAGAGTGAACCCCTGTGCGGTGAGACAAAGCCTGTGTGGCTATTTGCTTGGACATTTAAAACCAGGGACTTAGGGACTAGGACAGCACTAGGCTGATCCCAGTTGTTAGTTAGGAAACCTGTATGTTTAGTCAGAGGTCAAATTGACCAGGATTTATTTTGTTTATGTTTCTTTTGCTTTGCTGTGTTTTTGTCACTGTAAATAGAAAATAAACCGCACCTTTTCGATTTTGAAAACCACAACCTCCGTCTGCTGGGCCTGTTTTTGTGTGGGGAGCCCATCCCGGGGGTCACACACACCCGCTGCCGAGCTAACTCCCTCACAGTTGGTGGAGAACCAGTGGCAGTTTTTTTAAGCCAGCATGGAGGAGATACTGAAACAGCTGGCTCTAGCAAATGCCAATCAACAGCAGACAAATGCAGGTTTGCAAAAGAGCCTTGCAGCTCATCAACAGAGCCTTGCAGCTCAACAACAGAACTTCGCAGCCCAGCAGCAAGCTCATCAACAGAGCCTTGCAGCCCAGCAGCAGACAAACGCAACTTTGCAACAGAGTCTGGAGGCTCAGCAACAAGCCCAGCAGCAATCTGAGGCCCGCTTCATAGACCTGTTGCAGAAGCAAGAGCAGAGACTACAACAACAGATGGAAGCAGTAATGCAGCAACGTCCGCAGACCAGTGAGGAAAGCCGTCCCACTAATACCGCGTCCTTTGGGGTGAGTCGTTTATTGACAAAAATGACTGGAGAGGATGATCCAGAGGTTTTTATGACCACATTTGAAAGGACCGCTGAAAGAGAAAAGTGGCCTGAGGAGCAGTGGGCTGGACTGGTGGCTCCTCTGTTAACTGGTGAATCGCAGAAAGCTTACTATGACCTAGAGCCTAACCAAGCAAAAGACTATGTGGTGCTAAAAGCTGAAATATTGGCAAGGCTGGGTGTCACCCAGGCTGTCCGGGCTCAGCGTGTGCATAACTGGACTTTCCAGCTTGGAAAACCCCCCAGGTCTCAAATGTATGATCTCATTCACCTGAGCAGAAAGTGGCTACAGCCAGAGACTTTGTCCGCACCAAAGATTGTGGAACGTGTTGTAATGGATCGGTTTTTGAGAGCTCTTCCTACTGCCATCCAAAAGTGGGTAAGCCATGGAGACCCAGAGACGGCCGATGGTCTTGTGGATCGTGTGGAGAAATACTTGGCTACAGAGAACCTGACGGCCTCTTCCAGAGACACTCGGACTTTCCACCCTAAGACCAGACCATCCCCAGGGGCGGATAAGAGGATTCCAAGGGGTGAGGGTGGAGAGAGTGAGAGGGTGGGAGCTCTACCCCAAGTTTGGCGAGAACAGCCTGGGAAATCAGCGGCTCAAGAAGGATCGTTTGCTACCGCTGCCGGCAAGCGGGACATATTGCAGCAAATTGCCCGGTTGTGGAGGAACCCATGCAGTGTGACTTTCTGACGGGCAGACGTCAGTCGCTGTGTGCGACAGTCGCATGCACTGCCATTCGAGGAACTGAGAAACATTTATGCAAAATGTGTGTTAATGGTAGAAATGTTGTGGTATTGCTGGATTCAGGTAGCCTTGTGACCCTGATAAAGGCTGAGTTAGTTAAAACAGAGGTCTCTGGGAATAGCAAGGTAGCTGTTATTTGTGTGCATGGGGACACCCGAGAGTATCCAGTGACTACAGTGTGTTTCGAGACCCCCAAAGGTACCCTCTCTCATCCAGTGGGCTTAGTATCTCAGTTACCGCATGACGCCATTGTGGGAAGGGATTTTCCGAAGTTCTGGGAACTGTGGGATGATCCTGAGCCCCCCACTGGTGCCCCTATGTACCAGGAATGTGATAGCCAGAACTCCCCTGAGAGTGGTGAGGACTCTCCGGAATTTCCCTTGTCAGTATTGGCAGGGGAGACTCAAGAAACTGGAGAGGAGCCCACCTCCTCAGACGAAAACCTACCGTCTGTGGAGTTTTCTGATCTTGAGGTTCACAGGGAAAACTTTGCCACAGAACAGTTGAAAGACCCCGCCCTAATAAAGGCACGGGAAAACGTAGTGGAAATAGATGGCGAGTTAGTGAACCCAGATAATACCTGCACTTACCCATACTTCAGCGTAGAGAAGGACCTACTGTATCGGGTGGCAAAAAGGGCAGAAGAAACCGTTGAGCAGCTTGTGGTGCCCAAACCGTACAGGAAGTTGGTGTTGGAGTTGGCCCATGGGCACATTCTTGGAGGTCATCTGGGGACAGAGAAAACCCGAGAGAGGGTATTACAGAGATTCTATTGGCCGGGGGTGATGAAGGACATAGAAAATTATTGTTCCTCCTGCCCTGTGTGTCAGAGGTCGGCCCCGATGCCACATTTCCGTAGCCCGCTGGTCCCTCTACCCATCATTGAGGTCCCGTTTGAGAGGATCGCCATGGATTTGGTAGGTCCTATAATCAAGTCCGCTAGGGGGCACCAGTACATATTAGTTATAATGGACTATGCCACCCGTTATCCAGAAGCGATCCCTCTCCGAAATACCTCGGCCAAAACCATAGCCAAAGAGCTATCTCTTGTGTTTAGCCGGGTGGGTATTTGTAAAGAACTGCTTACGGACCAAGGTACACCCTTTATGTCCCGGGTTATGAAGGAGCTATGTAAATTGTTCAAAGTGACGCAATTACGTACATCTGTGTATCACCCCCAAACCGATGGGCTGGTTGAAAGATTCAACAAAACCCTAAAACAAATGTTGAAGAAAGTGGTGGATAGAGATGGAAAGGATTGGGACTGTCTACTTCCTTATCTGATGTTTGCTATTAGGGAGGTGCCCCAATCCTCTACGGGATTCTCCCCCTTTGAGTTACTGTATGGGAGACACCCAAGAGGGCTGTTGGATATTGCCAAGGAAACTTGGGAAAGTGAGAGTTCTCCCCACAGGAGTGTGATTGAGCATGTCGCCCTGATGCAAGACCGAATTGCACAGGTAATGCCCATCGTGAAGGAACATTTGGCCCAAGCGCAGTTAGCACAGCAGAGAGTGTACAACCGTGGAGCCAAGACCCGTACCTTTTCCCCGGGGGATAGGATACTGGTACTGGTCCCTACGGTTGAAAGTAAATTCCTTGCCAAATGGCAAGGCCCCTACGAGATAATGGAAAAAGTGAGCGAAGTGAATTACAAGGTCAGACAACCAGGAAGGCGAAAGCCCGAACAGATCCATCACGTTAATCTGTTGAAAGCCTGGAGGGATAGAGAGTCCCTAGTCGCAGAAACTTGGTCACCAGCTCAAACTGGTTGCGTGATTCCTGAGGTTGGAATAGCAGCCACCTTGTCACAACCCCAACAACAGGAGGTTAAGGAGTTTGTGCTTCGCAACAAGGAGGTATTCTCTGAGCTGCCGGGACAAACATCTGGGGTAGAGCATGACATTATTACCCCGCCCGGTGAAAGGGTGAAGTTAAAACCCTATCGGATCCCAGAGGCCCGACGGGAGGCAATACGGGAGGAAGTACAGAAAATGCTGAACTTAGGGGTGATAGAGGAGTCCCAAAGTGATTGGTCTAGTCCCATTGTGTTGGTGCCTAAACCGGATGGGAGCTGGCGATTTTGTAACGATTTTCGTCAGTTGAACAAAGTTACAAAATTTGACACCTACCCCATGCCACGTATAGATGAGTTGATCGACCGGCTGGGAACAGCCCGATACATGACGACTCTTGACCTCACAAAAGGGTATTGGCAAATCCCCCTGGCCAAGTCGGCCAAAGAGAAAACTGCATTTGTAACCCCAGACGGGGCGTTCCAATATAAAAGAATGCCGTTCGGGTTACAGAATGCGCCGGCCACATTCCAGCGGAAAATGGACCAGATGCTGAGGCCCCATCGGAAGTATGCTGCGGCTTACCTGGATGACGTAATTGTCCATAGCACAGATTGGGCCTCACATCTGCCAAAAGTGCAAGCAGTCCTGGACTCTGTTCGGGAAGCGGGGTTTACGGCTAACCCCAAGAAGTGTACCATTGGGCAGGAGGAGGCCAGATATCTTGGGTACACCATTGGGAGGGGAGTAATAAAACCCCAACTCAACAAAGTCGAGGCCATCCAGAGTTGGCCACGTCCCAACAGCAAGAAGCAGGTACGAGCCTTTCTGGGAATCGCTGGGTATTATCGGCAATTCATTCCCCACTTTGCTTCTAAGGCTGTGCCCCTAACCAACCTGACGAAGGGGAAAGGGTCGGTCATGATTAAATGGACCCCCGAGGCTGAGGCAGCATTCCAATTCTTGAAACAAGCCTTATGTAGCCAGCCAGTGTTGTACTCACCCGACTTCTCTAAAGACTTTGTCGTACAAAGTGATGCGTCAGATGTGGGGTTAGGAGCAGTATTGTCCCAGGTCTGGAACGGGGAAGAGCACCCAGTCATTTACCTCAGCAGGAAGTTGAAGTCCCATGAGGTAAATTACGCCACCGTTGAAAAGGAGTGTTTAGCGGTGAAGTGGGCTCTAGATTCCCTTCGGTACTACCTGCTAGGTAGGCACTTTGACATGGTTACGGATCACGCTCCGTTAAAGTGGATGGCTCAAAACAAGGAAACAAATAGAAGAGTGAATAGGTGGTTCCTGGCCCTCCAGGAATTCAACTTCACAGTAAAGCATCGCCCTGGCGTTCAAATGGGGAATGTGGATGCTTTGTCTCGAGTACATGAATGCCTGATTGCTGGTGTTCCAACCCCGAGGTTAAAACAAGAGGGGGGGGTATGTGACAGCAGGAAGGTAAAGTCACCTGGTTGCATCCAGGGGGGTAGATATATTTCGCCCAGATTCAGGCTTTACGCCGACTTATACAACTAGGTGGAGAGTTGTATAAGCCCAGCTGAGGATAGTGGGCTCATGGATGACTCATACCTCTAGGGAGAGTGTGGGGCGTCGTGCAGACAGGGAGTTGATGAGACCAGCTGAAGCTTGTCAGCTCATTTAGGCCTCTATAAGAACTCCCAGCTTCATTAGATGTTAGCTCATGCCTGGAAGCAGACCTGTGTGGACTTCCTGGAGAGAGTGAACCCTTGTGCGGTGAGACAAAGCCTGTGTGGGTATTTGCTTGGACATTTAAAACCAGGGACTTAGGGACTAGGACAGCACTAGGCTGATCCCAGTTGTTAGTTAGGAAACCTGTATGTTTAGTCAGAGGTCAAATTGACCAGGATTTATTTTGTTTATGTTTCTTTTGCTTTGCTGTGTTTTTGTCACTGTAAATAGAAAATAAACCGCACCTTTTCGATTTTGAAAACCACAACCTCCGTCTGCTGGGCCTGTTTTTGTGTGGGGAGCCCATCCCGGGGGTCACACACACCCGCTGCCGAGCTAACTCCCTCACAATATATATATATATATATATATATATATATATATATATATATATATATATATATATATATATACATATACACATATACACACACACACACTGCATAGAAACCAATCAGCTTCCAGGTTCTTTTAGGCTGGGTTCACACTTGAACGAAACGACAGTCATACAACCTTCATCCTACTTTGCTCTGCGACATCAGTCCTACATCCATCCGACTTGAATGAACAGGATACTACTTTGATCCGACTTACTAGTCTGACTTGTCCTTTGACCAATCAAAACAATCCCAGTGTGAGATCAATGCTGCTGTAATCACCATGTCGGATGTCAAAAGTCGGATGGCAAGGACAAGGATCCTACTTTGATCCGACTTCTTTGATCCTACTTCAGCCCATTGAATATCACTGAAGTAGGATCAAAGTCGGGCTGAAGTAGGATAGGGAGCATTTTCAAAGTCGGACCAGTTAAGACGGCTCTCATAGGGAAACATTAATTTTCACACGTCATGCGACATGAGCTCCCAATGTCGGAGCGTTTGTCGGACAAGTGTGAACCCGGCCTCAAATAGGCTGAGTTCACACCTATGCAGGTGGCAGTTGAGGCATACCAGGTGCATTTTTCAATACATGTTTTTTGATCAATTAACTTCAGCCCCGGAAGGCTTTACCCCCCCCCCCCCCCCACTTGCCGACCAGCCGCCGCAGTTTTACTGGGGCAGCATGGCTCGGCTGGGCGAGACGACGATATGTTACGTCGCTTCGCCCTGTGGCCACTAGGGGCGAGCGCGTGCCGCCGGAGGCACGCGCCCACAGAGACGATGCAAGTGCCCGGTGGAAGCGATCGTTGGTGACACAGCGAGAACTGGGATCTCTGTGTGTGTGTGTGTGTAAATACACAGAGCCTGGTTCTCTCAGGGGAGAAATGACTGATCGTCTGCTCATACTTTGTATGAACAGCGATCTGTCATTTCCCCCTACTAAGTCCCATCCCCCCTTCAGTTAGAACATGCAGAGGGAACACAATTAACCCCTTCCCTGCCAGTCAAATTTTTACAGTAATCAGTGCATTTTTATAGCACTAATCACTGTAAAATTGTCAATGGTCCCAAAAATGTGTCCAAAGTGTCCGCCATAATATCGCAGTCCCGAGAAGGAAGAAAATAAATTAAAAAAAAAATTAAAATCGCTGATCGCCACCATTACTAGTAAAAAAATAAAAATAATAAAAATGCCATAATTCTATCCCCTATTTTGTAGACGCTATAACTTTTGCGCAAACCAATCAATATACGCTTATTGCGGATTTTTTTTAACAAAAATATGTAGAAGAATACGTATCGGCCTAAACTGAGGAAATTTTTTTTTTTATATATTTTTTGGGGATATTTATTATAGCAAAAAGTAAAAAAATAGTTTTTTTTTCAAAATTGTCGCTCTATTTTTGTTTATAGCGCAAAAAATAAAAACCACAGAGGTGATTAAATACCACCAAAAGAAAGCTCTATTTGTGGGGGGAAAAAAGGACGTCAATTTTGTTTGGGTGCCATGTCGCACGAGAGCGCAATTGTCACTTAAAGCCACGCAGTGCCGAATTGTAAGAAGTGTAATCACACAGATCCACGTCCTGTCAGAGGTGAGGAGACCGTTGTGTGTTCCCAGTACAGAGGAACACAGATCAGTCTCCTCCCCTTGTGAGTCCCCGCCCCCTACAGTTAGAAACACTCCCTAGGGAACATATTTAACCCCTTCAGCACCCCCTAGTGTTAACCCCTTCCCTGTCAGTCACATTATACAGTAATCAATGCATTTTTATAGCACTGTTCGCTGTATAAATGTGAATGGTCCCAAAAATGTGTCAAAAGTGTCCGATATGTCCGCTGCAATGTCGTAGTCACAAAAAAATAATAATCGCAGATCGCCGCCATTATTAGGAAAAAAATAAAAATGCAATAATTCTATCCCCTATTTTGTAGACGCTATAAATTTTGCGTAAACCGATCAATATATGCTTATTGCGATTTTATTTATTTTTTTATACCAAAAATATGTGGAAGAATACCTATCGGCCTAAACTGAGGAAAAAAAAAAAGTTTAAAAAAAAACAAAAAAAAAAAAAAAAACAAACATTGTGATACTTATTATAGCAAAAAGTAAAAAAAATAGGATTTTTTACTCACCGTAAAATCCTTTTCTCTGAGTCCATGGACCGACACAGCTTCTCTATTGACAAAGTGGGTATTATCCGTTAATTAGGAGTGACTAGGCAGAAAAACTTGTAAAAAGTGTTGCATCACACCTTCTACAGTACCGCCCAGGGGGCGGACCCTCTGGGTATACCCTCTCAGTCTGCATCTTCGCAGATCAGTTCGTCAAAAAGCAGTACAAACTTAAAAGGAGGGGTGGGTGCTGTGTCGGTCCATGGACTCAGAGAAAAGGATTTTACGGTGAGTAAAAAATCCTATTTACTCTTTCGTCCATGGACCGACACAGCTTCTCTATTGACAAAGTGGGACGTCCCAAAGCAGTGTCAGAGAAAAAACGGAGGGGTGGTAACAGCATAAAAATAAACTTCACCCCAAACACAAAACAGCACTCCTTCAACGGAGGAGTTGCAACTCTAAACAGCCGCTTGCAAAACCTTGCGGCCAAAAGAGGCATCCGAAGATGCACCTACATCAATTTTGTAGAATTTTGTGAAAGTGTGAGCGGACGTCCAAGTCGCCGCTTTACATAATTGGGAAACAGACGCTTGATGTCGGAAAGCCCAAGAGGCACCTATTGCCCTGGTCGAATGCGCCGTGACAGGAAAGGGGGGCGCCTGACCCTTTAAGGCGTAAGCCTGGATTACTATCTGTCGGATCCACCTAGAGATGGTGGCCGATGAGACTGCTTGGCCCTTCTTGGGACCAGCCACCGAAACAAACAGTGAGTCTGACTTCCGGAACAGGGAAGTAGCAGATAGGTATACTCTCAAAGCTCGGACAACGTCCAAGGAATGCAACGCCGACTCCTTAGGATTCGACGGCTGAGGACACAAGGATGGAAGTACAATGTCTTCGTTGAGATGAAAAGCCGAAACGACCTTCGGAAGAAAGGAAGGCTGCGGCCGCAGCACCACCTTATCCTTGTGGAAAATCAAATAGGGAGCCTTGCAGGACAAGGCTGCCAGCTCAGAGACTCGTCTAACTGACCTAACAGCCACCAAAAAGACCACTTTCTGAGAAAGTGTCAACAGGGGAATATCTCTAATATTCTCAAACGGTGCCTTCTGAAGCACTGAGAGGACCAGGTTCAAGTCCCACGGAAATAACGGGGGAGGGACCGGAGGGGCCACATGTCGGACCCCCTGCACAAATGTACTCACGAGAGAGTGAGTCGCCAGGGGTCGCTGAAAAAAAGACAGCCAGGGCAGATATCTGTCCCTTAAATCGTACTTAGGGCAAGCCCTTGGTCCACCCCATGCTGTAAAAACAGCAGGATTCTGGAAACCAAATAGGTACGCGAATGCCATTTCATTTCCTCACACATGGAGATGTAGGCCCTCCAAGTGCGGTGATAGACCTTCCTAGAGGACGGTTTCCGAGCACTTCTCATAGTAGAAATTACTGAGTCTGACAGGCCCCGGTCTCTCAGTACCTGGTTCTCAACAGCCATGCCATTAAAGCCAATGACTGTAAAGCAGGATGGAATATGGGACCTTGCGATAGCAGGTCCTTCCGTAGTGGTAGGCACCAGGGGACGTCTGCTACCAGACGTACTAGATCGGCGTACCAAGGACGCTGAGGCCAATCTGGAGCGATTAGGATCATTGGAATTCCCTCTGCCTCCACTCTGCGGAGCAGAAGAGGAAGAAGCCTTAAGGGAGGGAAGGCATAGATTAGCCGATACTGACCCCACGATGCTACCAACGCGTCCGTTGCATCTGCCCATGGTTCTCTTGACCGGGCCACAAATCTCAATACCTTCCGATTGAGTCGGGAAGCCAGAAGATCTACGTCTGGTGTGCCCCATCTTTGGCAGAGGAGTTGGAACACCTCCGGGTGTAAGGACCCTTCTCCCTGGTCCAGCATCTGGCGGCTCAGGTAGTCCGCCTGCCAGTTTTCCACACCCGGAATGTACACGGCCGACAGTGCCGGTACGCTCCTCTCTGCCCACTTCAGGATGCGAGCGATCTCCGATGTTGCAGCTGAGCTTCTTGTTCCTCCTTGATGATTGACATATGCCACTGCTGTGGCGTTGTCTGACTGGATCCTGACTGGACGCCCTTGCAGCCTCTGAGACCATTTGAAGAGGCACAGCCTGATCGCCCGGATTACCAGGACATTGATCGGCAGGAGGGCTTCCTCTGGGGTCCAGCGACCTTGTGCCGACTGAACACCCCAGACTCCCCCCCAACCTGTAAGGCTGGCGTCCGTCGTGATCACTATCCAGTAAACCGGAAGAAATGACTTCCCGGCCATTAGAGCCGGTGCTGTCAGCCACCATACCAGGGATCTCCTGACTAGGTGGCTCACTCGGATTTGATAATCCAGAGATGATGGACATCTGTTCCATCTGGACAGAACTTCCTTCTGTAACACTCGAGTGTGGTATTGAGCATATGGAACCGCCTCGAAGGAGGCTACCCTGAGGCCCAACACTCGCCTGCAAAAAACGGAGTGACGACCAATTCCTGGAAGTCAGCTGCCGTACTGCAGCCCGGAGGGTCTGCAACTTCTCCACAGGGAGGAATACCTTTGCCTCTGAAGAATCAAGAATCAACCCCAGGTACCCTAGGCGTTGAGTGGGCACCAATACTGACTTTTGCGTGTTTAGTATCCAACCACAGTCTCGAAGAGTCTGACAGGTAATGGACACGCTTACCTCTAATTCTGAGCTTGAAGGGGCCTTCAGCAGAAGGTCGTATAAGTAGCCTGTGATAGCGATACCCCGCTGTCTTAGAAGTGCCAGAATCGGAGCGAGCACCTTGGTGAACGTCCTGGGTGCTGAGGCAAGGCCCAACGGGAGGGCCACAAACTGGTAGTGGTCCTTCCCGATAGCAAATCGCAGAAACCTCTGGTGTCTGGAGTATATGGGGACATGCAGGTATGCGTCCTTGATGTCCAAGGAGGCCAGAAAGTCCCCCGGATGGAGAGCCGTGACTACAGATCGAACCGACTCCATCCGAAAACTTTGTACCTTCACAAAGCAATTGAGGGCTCTGAGATCCAAGCTTGGACGAACTCCCTCCTTCTTCGGCACAATGAACAGATTTGAGTAAAAACCCCGTTCCAGTTCTGGAACTGGAATAACTACCCCGCGTTCCAGTAGACCCTGGACCGCCCCCTACAGGGCCTCCAGACGGGTCGGTAGTAGCTGGAGATTGGAGGTGTTGAATCTGTCCGGTGGACAAGAGAGAAACTCTATCTTGTAGCCTGAGGAGATTACTTCGCAAACCCACCTGTCGGAGATTAGTGCTGTCCACTGAGTCGCGAATTTGCGAAGACGTCTCCCCACCCGAGAGCTGGGTGGGGGTGGACCTTCATGCGGACGCAAATTTGTCCGCAGGCTTAATGGGTATGCGGGACCAGGGACGCTTTTGTCCTTGGGCAGGCGCTTTATCGGCCTGGGGTCTTTTCCCTGTCGCCCTAGGGGGACGAAAAAACCACTTGTGTGCAGTAAAGGAGGGCCCTTGGCGTGGCCCCTTATCCTTGCTAATTTGGGGAAGCAAAGTGCTTTTACTTCCTGTGGCATCCTTGATGATGTCATCCAGAGAAGCCCCAAAAAGTCTGTCGCCCTTAAAAGGCAGATCCAACAGGGCTTTCTTGGAAGTCTGGTCCGCAGACCAGCCTTTTAGCCAGATCAGGCGGCGTATTGCTACTGCATAAACCGAAGTTTTAGACAGCAGGGGAATAGTATTCATGTCTGACTCGCAGACAAACCTAAGGCCCTGGACCAACAGGTCGGCCAATGTTATCTCATCAGGAGGAGCATCTCGCTCCTTAACCCCTGGAGTAGCAATCTTGCCCATTCAGTAAGTGTGTGAGACACTAGGGCCCCCGCCAATGCCGGGCGTACTGCCGAGCCTACCACTGAGTATAGGTAGCAAGCGAGTGCTTCAGCCTTCTTATCCACAGGGTCCTTGAAAACAGGAGCCCCTTCTACAGGAATTGTGGTGGCTCTATTAAGTCTGGACACCGGAGGGTCCACTATAGGGGGGAGAGGTCCATTTCTTCAGAAAACTCTCCTCAAAAGGGGTACCGTACCGCAAACCTCTTTGGGGCTGTAAAGACCCTCAGTGGGTTCTCCCATTCCTTGTATAAGAGTTTATCAAAAGACACACAAGGGAACACCTTAGCAGTGTGGGCAGGTTTATGAAACCCAAGTGGACCGGAGTCTCTGCTGCTTCTGCAGTATTTTCCAATTTTAGCATATCCCGCACTGCAGTAATAAGGTCAGATACCAAAGCCGTCTCGCGTACTGACCTGGACTTGGAGTCATTCTCACTGTCCGGTCACGGTCTGCAGTCTCTGATGCGTCAGAATCTGGGCCCCGAGCCGTAGCTGGACCTGGTTCTGCACCAGAATTATCCCCAGAAGCTTGCAGGGGATGGGGCGTTTACTACCCCCTGTATTCCCGTGTGCTGCTTCCACCCTGGCAGCAAACGCCTCTAGGATTGCAGTCATAGCGTTCAGACACCTCAGGGGCACCAGCTGCTAAATCTGGTGTTTCAGGGGAGAAGACATCTGGCTCAGATGCCATGCTGACCACACGCTGACACTCACAGGGCTCCAGGCAACATATCAATAGGCCACCCTCCTGTGCTGCAGAGAGGCCGGGTCACCCAGAGGACTCACCACCCTGGATAGGTACTGCTATGCTGCGCTTGTGATGCTGTCCCTCTGCTGCTGTGTCAGTCTGCTTCTTTTATCAGCACTTCCTGTGTGAATTTTCGCGCCAGTGTAATGCACCCTAGAGGCCGGAGGCTCTCGAAAAATGGTTGCCAAAAACGTCTGTATGGAAGATAATGTGGGCTCTAAGAAAATGGCCGCCGACAGAAGATAGAGGTCAAGCAGCCATAACCCACAAAAAGATGGCCGCCGAACGGCAATATCTGCATATAGGGTGGACAAACATGGCCGCCGATCAGCTGATAGGGGCCAGTGGGTGTGGCCGAACCACAGGAAGATGGCCGCCGGGCAGTCACAAGAGGCCAAACTTAGCATGGACCACCTCAAAATGGCCGCCGACAGCATGGAGGAGGAAGGACACAAACACAGGTAAGAAAAAATGACATTTCTTTTAAATGTTAGTTACAGCCAGCCCCGCTCCAGTGGGACCCCCTAGGTGACCCCCAGCACCCAGCAACCTTTAGCTAGAAGCCCAGGGAGGAGGGAAAGGCAGGGAGAGAGGGAAGAAAGGGGCCACAACCACTTACTTGATCTCTCCAGGAATGTCCAGCTAAATCACCCAGCCGAGGCAGGGGAGTTTTACTTACCTATCCTGCATGTATTCTGCTGGAAGACATTCCAAACAGATCATCGTCCGCGCACGTAAGGTGACTGTTGGCTAGGCATGCTGTGATTGGACCCAGAAGGGACGATCATATGTATGCCCTGGAGCATGACGCTCACCGGACAGGCTGCTGCGACTCGGCCGTAAGGTCAGCCGAAGCTGAGCGGTCCGATGCAAGCCTTGGAGCGTAAGCTCACCGGCCAGGCTGCTGCGACTCGGCCATAAGGTCAGCCGAAGCTGAGCGGTCCGATGCAGGCCCTGGAGCGTAAGCTCACCGGCCACCCATGGAGCGACGGGCATGTCGTGGAAAACCCAGCGCGTAGCTAGGGTCGGCACACGCTCGATGGCCGAAACTGGGGAGACTACAAGGATCGAGGATCCAGCCTGTCACCCAGTCGGCAGTTGATCGAAGATCGCAGGAAACAACAAATGTAGCAAAAAAAAAAAAAAAAAAAAAATTATATATATATATATATATATATATATATATATATATATATATATATATATATATATATATATATCTTTTTTCCCCGGACCAATGGGCCTGAAGGGAGCCATGTCCTACTCCTTGCTAGACAGAAAAAAACTGATCTGCGAAGATGCAGACTGAGAGGGTATACCCAGAGGGTCCGCCCCCTGGGCGGTACTGTAGAAGGTGTGATGCAACACTTTTTACAAGTTTTTCTGCCTAGTCACTCCTAATTAACGGATAATACCCACTTTGTCAATAGAGAAGCTGTGTCGGTCCATGGACGAAAGAGTAAATATTGTTTTTTTTTTTCAAAAATGTACGCTCTTCTTTTGTTTATAGCGCACAAAATAAAAACCGCAGAGGTGATCAAATACCACCAAAAGAAAGCTCTATTTATAAAGGAAAAAAAACATAAAAATGTCATTTGGGTACAGTGTTGCACGACCGCGCAATTGTCATTCAAAGTGCGACAGCGCTGGAACTAAAAATTGGTCTGGGAAGGAAGGGGGTGAAAATGCCCGGTATTGAACCGGTTAAGCATCCCCACAATAAGGTTCATGGTTAGTGAGATACTCAAAGGCCCGTCCTCCTCTAAAGGGATGCAGAGACTGCAGCTTTTCTCGTTATATCACCTGAGCAAAGCCAATATAACGAGGGGCCGACCCTCCCATTTACAATCAGTCTGAGAAAGGACAAGGTGGAACACACAGCAACTTCATCAGAACAGAAAAAGGTAAGAGATCCCAAAATCCTTGTTTATATATAATCTCTATAGAGTGAGTGTGTGTGTGTATATATATTACACACACTATATTGCCAAAAGTATTGGGATACCTGCCTTTACATGAACTTTAATGGTGCCTTAGGCTGGATTCACACCTATGCCGGTTTAGTGCTTTTTGCATATTTGCACTACGGTCCATTTAACATGGTTTCCTATGGAACATGTCCTGTAGTGCAAATCTGCAAAATGCATAGATGTGAATCCAGTCTTACTCTGTAGGGTTCAATATTGAGTTGGCCCACCCTTTGCAGCTTCAACTCTTCTGGGAGGGCTGTCCACAAGGTTTAGGAGTGTGTCTATGGGAATGTTTCACCATTCTTCCAGAAGTGCATTTGTGAGGTCAGGCACTGATGTTGGACGAGAAGGCCTGGCTTGCAGTCTCCACTCTAATTCATCCCAAAGGTGTTCTAACGGGTTGAGGTCAGGACTCTGTGCAGGCCAGTCAAGCTCCTCCAATATTGAACCCTACGGACTAAGACGCCATTAAAGTTCATGTGCGTGTAAAGGCAGGCGTCCCAATACTTTTGGTAATATAGTGTATATGTATGTTCTATGGGCCGGCTGTACCCTCCTATTGGCGGCCCTGATGGGCTCCACCTACTTTGTAGCAGAAGACAGATTCAGCTTCTCGTCCTCGTCCTCACTGCTATCTGAAGACGATTCCTTCTCCACCGGCTGCTCTCCGCCCGACAGCAACGTGGCCGACTGCAAACAGACAACAAAAACCGAACGTCAGGAAACCACCACTGACCCCTCCTGGTGGAAATGGTAGTTGGGAGTCATCGATTTCAGTCAGCCTGGAGGAGTGGGCGTTCCTAGGCAGGCTGTATTTTCATAGGTAACGCCCACATGTGATGTGATGTTGAGCCTCCATGATTGAAAGAACTGAATTACAATGAAAGGAAGAGGTGTGGGGGCCCCGGGGCCAGGAAGAGGTGTGGGGGCCCGGGGCGGGGCCAGGAAGAGGTTACATCACATCAGACCGAAGCTTACTTTTATAAAGCGACCATACAGCATGTCACGATTAGTAAGTGCCTTCCGGGGTTTCTTGTTTGTCACCGCCGAATCCTCGTCTGTGACTTTCTTCACCTGAACTCCATCCTGCCAAAAAATAAAAAAAATAAAACTTGTAACCTGTAAAGACTTTTAAAGCGTGCGCTGTTTTACAGCGCGACATGTTAGGTATCAATTTACTCGGCGTAACATTATCTTTTATATTTTACCAAAAAAGTAGGTTATATATTGTGTCTGTATGCACTAAAATTCAAATTCAATTTTTTTTAACCCCCCCCCCCCCAAAAAAAAAAAAATTGCATTTGAAAAAACCACTGTGCAATTACCGTGTGACATAACAAATTGCAACACCCAACAACATCTTCTCTAGGGCCTCTGCTTAAATATTTTTTTTATATATATATATATATATATAACGTTTGGGGGTTTCTTAGCGGAATTTTTTTTATTTTTTTACACTTATGATAGAAATGTCAGAATTAGTCTGGGGGGTAAGTGGTTGCTGACAGAGGCGAGATGGAGCGCCTGTATTGTAGACTGTATGTAGTCACTACTTACCTGATCTGGCTCCACCGAGATGCTGGAGGCGGTTTTGTTGAAGACGTGATCCCACCAGTGGAAGGTAAACTGCTCCGCAGAATTGTGGCCCACCTACAGATATCCAACACCATAGAGTTACACATGATTGAAAATCCCACAAGCAGAGTGTCGTCCCCCCCCGACAGATCTCCCATCATATCAGAGGAGTCGTCCCCACCACCCATACCACGGTCCCCCATCACATCAGTCCCCCCCCCCCCCCTACCATGGTCCCCCATCATATCACAGTCCTACCCATACCAGGGTGCCCCATCACAGTCCCCCCGAACCATACCAGGGTCCCCCATCACATCACAGTCCCCCCCCCCCCATACCAAGGTCCCCACCCATACCAAGGTCCCCCATCACAGTCCCCCCCCCCCACATGATTGAAAATCCCACAAGTAGAGTGTCCCCCCGACAGATCTCCCATCATATCAGAGCCGTCCCCCCCCCTACCCATACCAGGGTCCCCCATCACATCACAGTCCAGCCCCCCCCCCCACCAGGGTCCCCCATCAGTTTCCACACCAGGGAACCACATCACAGTCCCCCCCCCCAATACCAGGGAGAACCCCCCCTTACCCATACCAGGGTCCCCCATCAGTCCCCCCCTAACCATACTAGGATCCCCAATAACAGTGCCCCCCCCCCTTAACCATACCAGGGTCCCTCATCACATCAGTCCTCCCCCCCTACCCATACCAGACGGGTTACAGTGCACACCAAGCCGGCTAACAGCATATGGATTCCTTACCCCCGCTGAGTCACACTTCACTTTGACTTTAATTGCCTTGGAAATGCCACTTTCACGCTTGCCGAGACCCTTCCCTACAGAACACAAAAGGATATAAAGTCAAACGCTGCGAGTAACACACAATTACACAAATGTCGGCCATCTATAATGTAATAATAAACCGGAACGGGAGAGAGGGGGGGGGGGAGAGAGAGAGGAGCGTAAGTACGAGATCCTCCAGCCAGGAAAGAATAATACCTTCAGTCCAGCCGTGTCTCTGTAGATGCTCCTCAGCAAACTTCATGCCTTGGCTTTTTACACTCGGTGTCCCGGCCATGGCGGGGGGGGGGGGGGGGGGGGATGTCCTCCGATGGCTGTCTGTACCTCACCGTGTCTTCTACAATGACACTGAAATACAAAGATCAGCAAAGAGTGAGCAACACACCGAGACTCCAGAATCACTCCATCCAAAAGAGTCCATCCTGGGAACTCAGCACAGGGATGGTGGGAACCCCTCATAATGGGCACAGCAGGTATACAGACCCGGGAACTCGGCACAGGAATGGTGGGAACCCCTCATAATGGGCACAGCAGGTATACAGACCCGGGAACTCGGCACAGGAATGGTGGGAACCCCTCATAATGGGCACAGCAGGTATACAGACCCGGGAACTCGGCACAGGAATGGTGGGAACCCCTCATAATGGGCACAGCAGGTATACAGACCCGGGAACTCGGCACAGGAATGGTGGGAACCCCTCATAATGGGCACAGCAGGTATACAGACCCGGGAACTCGGCACAGGAATGGTGGGAACCCCTCATAATGGGCACAGCAGGTATACAGACCCGGGAACTCGGCACAGGAATGGTGGGAACCCCTCATAATGGGCACAGCAGGTATACAGACCCGGGAACTCGGCACAGGAATGGTGGGAACCCCTCATAATGGGCACAGCAGGTATACAGACCCGGGAACTCGGCACAGGAATGGTGGGAACCCCTCATAATGGGCACAGCAGGTATACAGACCCGGGAACTCGGCACAGGAATGGTGGGAACCCCTCATAATGGGCACAGCAGGTATACAGACCCGGGAACTCGGCACAGGAATGGTGGGAACCCCTCATAATGGGCACAGCAGGTATACAGATCCGGGAACTCAGCACAGGGATGGTGGGAACCCCTCATAATGGGCACAGCAGGTGTACAGACCCCGGAACTCAGCACAGGGATGGTGGGAACCCCTCATAATGGGCACAGCGGGTGTACAGACCCGGGAACGCAGCACGGGGATGGTGGGAACCCCTCATAATGGGCACAGCAGGTGTACAGACCCGGGAACGCAGCACGGGGATGGTGGGAACCCCTCATAATGGGCACAGCAGGTGTACAGACCCAGGAACTCAGCACGGGGATGGTGGGAACCCCTCATAATGAGCACAGCGGGTGTACAGACCTGGGAACTCAGCACAGGGATGGTGGGAACCCCTCATAATGGGCACAGCAGGTGTACAGACCCGGGAACTCAGCACAGGGATGGTGGGAACCCCTCATAATGGACACAGCAGGTGTACAGACCTAGGAACTCAGCACAGGGATGGTGGGAACCCCCTTATAATGGGCACAGCAGGTATGGATACATACTGAAGACACTACAGCATATACAGGAGCTATAATAATTATAAACTAACAATAACACATTCCTAATCACCAGATCCTGAAGGATCTATCAATAAACACAGACAGGTCATCAGATCCAAGCTGGGATGGGGACACACTTACCTGAGCTCAGCACTGATCACATCTACAGGACAGGCACACTGAGCATGCTGTGCTCCACGGGCAGCGCCATCTTCCCAGTGATGTCATACCACAGAGCCTGACAGCTGGAGACAGAGCGTCTACACAAAGCCACAGCGCCCTCTGTGGATGGAGGATGAATGACAGGACTGGCTGCAGTGAAAAAGCTACATTGTATAAAACGGAAACAAATACAAATGTATAAATTTGACACTATGTATACATTTTTTTTTTTTTTTTTATAAATATGACCAAATATATTTGTCTTTAGTAACACTCCAGATCCAGGGTTTTACTCTTCCCCCTATTTTATCCAAAACGAATAAAAATTATATATAATTTCTCATTGTACATACAGTTTTTTTATTTTCCAATTTAAATCTGACCTTCAGTCTTACACAGTTGTAGCGGCTCCTCTCCTGGACTGAAATGGCTAACTCGGATTTTCCCGCACACTGTGAGCTTCTCACAATGTGCATTAGAAGCTGTTCTGCGGCAGCAAGTCAGATAGAGCTCCGTCTCATTTCTTGGCTGGAGGACGCCCAGCATCATCTCGCCCTTGCCTCCTCCAGCCTGACTATCTCTGGCCCTGCCCCTTTTCATTCATTGGACTTCAGTTCTTTCAATCATGGAGGCTCAGCTTCACATGGGGACAGTCTGTATGCAAATGGAACGCCCAACTCCTCCAATAGAAGGGACTTTTATGAGTTGGAAAACATACTGGAATTTTTTTTTTTTTTTTTAAACCAGAATTTAGTGTAACTTTAATTTTCACTTGGTGATCCTGCCAGTAACACACTTCCTGTTTTAGGGTGGCCATGCTCACTTCCTCACTGTATCTATGCTGGGAGCCATGGTTGTCACTGAGGCTGGACTTCAAACAAAACAGGTTGGCTACAATCCTACATACAGTGGGACCAAAACAAGGTGGCAACGTTCCTACTGTTCCCACTGTATGTAGGAACGTAGCTAACCTATTATGGTCCCACTGTATGTAGGAACGTAGCCACCCTCTATTGGTCCCACTGTATGTAGGAACGTAGCCACCCTCTATTGGTCCCACTGTATGTAGGAACGTAGCCACCCTCTATTGGTCCCACTGTATGTAGGAACGTAGCCACCCTCTATTGGTCCCACTGTATGTAGGAACGTAGCCACCCTCTATTGGTCCCACTGTATGTAGGAACGTAGCTAACCTATTATGGTCCCACTGTATGTAGGAACGTAGCTAACCTATTATGGTCCCACTGTATGTAGGAACGTAGCCACCCTCTATTGGTCCCACTGTATGTAGGAACGTAGCCACCCTCTATTGGTCCCACTGTATGTAGGAACGTAGCCACCCTCTATTGGTCCCACTGTATGTAGGAACGTAGCCACCCTCTATTGGTCCCACTGTATGTAGGAACGTAGCCACCCTCTATTGGTCCCACTGTATGTAGGAACGTAGCCACCCTCTATTGGTCCCACTGTATGTAGGAACGTAGCTAACCTATTATGGTCCCACTGTATGTAGGAACGTAGCTAACCTATTATGGTCCCACTGTATGTAGGAACGTAGCCACCCTCTATTGGTCCCACTGTATGTAGGAACGTAGCCACCCTCTATTGGTCCCACTGTATGTAGGAACGTAGCCACCCTCTATTGGTCCCACTGTATGTAGGAACGTAGCCACCCTCTATTGGTCCCACTGTATGTAGGAACGTAGCCACCCTCTATTGGTCCCACTGTATGTAGGAACGTAGCCACCCTGTTTCGGTCCCACTGTATGTAGGAACGTAGCTAACCTATTATGGTCCCACTGTATGTAGGAACGTAGCCACCCTCTATTGGTCCCACTGTATGTAGGAACGTAGCCACCCTCTATTGGTCCCACTGTATGTAGGAACGTAGCCACCCTCTATTGGTCCCACTGTATGTAGGAACGTAGCCACCCTCTATTGGTCCCACTGTATGTAGGAACTTAGCCACCCTGTTTCGGTCCCACTGTATGTAGGAACGTAGCTAACCTATTATGGTCCCACTGTATGTAGGAACGTAGCCACCCTCTATTGGTCCCACTGTATGTAGGAAGTAGCCACCCTCTATTGGTCCCACTGTATGTAGGAACGTAGCCACCCTGTTTCGGTCCCACTGTATGTAGGAACGTAGCCACTCTGTCATGGTCCCACTGTATGTAGGAACGTAGCCACCCTGTCTTGGTCCCACTGTATGTAGGGACGTAGCCACTCTGTCATGGTCCCACTGTATGTAGGAACGTAGCCACCCTGTCTTGGTCCCACTGTATGTAGGAACGTAGCCACCCTGTCTTGGTCCCACTGTATGTAGGAACGTAGCCAACCTGTTTTGGTCCCACTGTATGTAGGAACGTAGCCACTCTGTCTTGGTCCCACTGTATGTAGGAACGTAGCTAACCTATTATGGTCCCACTGTATGTAGGAACGTAGCCACCCTCTATTGGTCCCACTGTATGTAGGAAGTAGCCACCCTCTATTGGTCCCACTGTATGTAGGAACGTAGCCACCCTGTTTCGGTCCCACTGTATGTAGGAACGTAGCCACTCTGTCTTGGTCCCACTGTATGTAGGAACGTAGCCACCCTGTCTTGGTCCCACTGTGTGTAGGAACGTAGCCACCCTGTCTTGGTCCCACTGTGTGTAGGAACGTAGCCACCCTGTCTTGGTCCCACTGTGTGTAGGAACGTAGCCACCCTGTCTTGGTCCCACTGTGTGTAGGAACGTAGCCACCCTGTCTTGGTCCCACTGTGTGTAGGAACGTAGCCACCCTGTCTTGGTCTCACTGTGTGTAGGAACGTAGCCACCCTGTCTTGGTCCCACTGTATGTAGGAACGTAGCCACTCTGTCATGGTCCCACTGTATGTAGGAACGTAGCCACCCTGTCTTGGTCCCACTGTATGTAGGAACGTAGCCACTCTGTCATGGTCCCACTGTATGTAGGAACGTAGCCACCCTGTCTTGGTCCCACTGTATGTAGGAACGTAGCCACCCTGTCTTGGTCCCACTGTATGTAGGAACGTAGCCAACCTGTTTTGGTCCCACTGTATGTAGGAACGTAGCCACTCTGTCTTGGTCCCACTGTATGTAGGAACGTAGCTAACCTATTATGGTCCCACTGTATGTAGGAACGTAGCCACCCTCTATTGGTCCCACTGTATGAAGGAAGTAGCCACCCTCTATTGGTCCCACTGTATGTAGGAACGTAGCCAACCTGTTTTGGTCCCACTGTATGTAGGAACGTAGCCAACCTGTTTTGGTCCCACTGTATGTAGGAACGTAGCCACTCTGTCTTGGTCCCACTGTATGTAGGAACGTAGCCACCCTGTCTTGGTCTTACTGTGTGTAGGAACGTAGCCACCCTGTCTTGGTCTTACTGTGTGTAGGAACGTAGCCACCCTGTCTTGGTCCCACTGTATGTAGGAACGTAGCCACTCTGTCATGGTCCCACTGTATGTAGGAACGTAGCCACCCTGTCTTGGTCCCACTGTATGTAGGAACGTAGCCACTCTGTCATGGTCCCACTGTATGTAGGAACGTAGCCACCCTGTCTTGGTCCCACTGTATGTAGGAACGTAGCCACCCTGTCTTGGTCCCACTGTATGTAGGAACGTAGCCAACCTGTTTTGGTCCCACTGTATGTAGGAACGTAGCCACTCTGTCTTGGTCCCACTGTATGTAGGAACGTAGCTAACCTATTATGGTCCCACTGTATGTAGGAACGTAGCCACCCTCTATTGGTCCCACTGTATGTAGGAAGTAGCCACCCTCTATTGGTCCCACTGTATGTAGGAACGTAGCCACCCTGTTTCGGTCCCACTGTATGTAGGAACGTAGCCAACCTGTTTTAGTCCCACTGTATGTAGGAACGTAGCCACTCTGTCTTGGTCCCACTGTATGTAGGAACGTAGCCACCCTGTCTTGGTCCCACTGTGTGTAGGAACGTAGCCACCCTGTCTTGGTCCCACTGTGTGTAGGAACGTAGCCACCCTGTCTTGGTCTCACTGTGTGTAGGAACGTAGCCACCCTGTCTTGGTCCCACTGTATGTAGGAACGTAGCCACCCTGTCTTGGTCCCACTGTGTGTAGGAACGTAGCCACCCTGTCTTGGTCCCGCTGTGTGTAGGAACGTAGCCACCCTGTCTTGGTCTCACTGTGTGTAGGAACGTAGCCACCCTGTCTTGGTCCCACTGTATGTAGGAACGTAGCCACTCTGTCATGGTCCCACTGTATGTAGGAACGTAGCCACTCTGTCATGGTCCCACTGTATGTAGGAACGTAGCCACTCTGTCATGGTCCCACTGTATGTAGGAACGTAGCCACCCTGTCTTGGTCCCACTGTATGTAGGAACGTAGCCACCCTGTCTTGGTCCCACTGTATGTAGGAATGTAGCCAACCTGTTTCGGTCCCACTGTATGTAGGAACATAGCCACTCTGTCTTGGTCTCACTGTATGTAGCAACGTAGCCACCCTGTCTTGGTCCCACTGTTGGTTGAATTTCAAAATCAATGGTGGCACCATCGGATCACAAAATGCACAAATTTTCTGATTTTCAAAAGAAAATTCTTTCGAAATTCGATCATCATGTTGTGGGGATGATATTTTCTTCAGCAGGTTACAGGGAAGCTGGTCAGAGTTGATGGAGCCAAATACAGGACAATCTTAGAAGAAAACCTGTTATGCCATGTACACACGATCGGTTTTACCGATGAAAACAGTCCGATGGACTTTTCTCATCGGACAAACCGATCGTGTATGGGCCCCATCGGTCTTTTTTCCATCGGTGAGAAAAAATAGAACATGTTTTAAATTTATCCGATGGGGGAAAAAAAACGATAGCAAATTCCGATCATCTGTGTGGAACTCCATCGGACAAAAAAACCCACGCATACTCAGAATCAAGTCGACGCATGCTCAGAAGCATTGAACTTAATTTTTCTCGGCTTGTCGGAGTGTTTTACATCACAGCGTTTTGGACAATCGTTTTTTTGACTGATGGTGTGTAGGCAAGACTGATGGAAGTTGGCTTCATCGGATTACCGATGGAAAAACCCATCGGTTTAAAATCCATAGGAAATCTGATCGTGTGTACAGGGCTTTAGAGCCTGCAAAAGACTTGAGACTGGGGAGGAGGTTCACCTTCCAGCAGGACAACGACCCGAAACATACAGCCAGAGCTCCAATGGAATAGTTTAGATCAAAGCATATTCATGTGTTAGAATGGCCCAGTCACAGTCCAGACCTAAATCCCATTGAGAACCTGTGGCAAGACTTGAAAATTGCTGATCACAGACGCTCTCCATCCAATCTGACAGAGCTTGAGATATTTTACAAAGAAGAATGGGCAGAAATGTCCCTCTCTAGATGTGCAAAGCTGGTAGAGACACCCCCAAAAAGACTTCCAGCTGTAATTGCAGAGAAAGGAGGTTCTACAAAGTATTGACTCCGGGGGGCGCCATACAAATGTACCCCCCACACTTTTCACATATTTATTTATTTTATGGGATATACAAGGTAATACTGACATATAATCACACACATAGGTTGGACTGGATGGACTTGTGTCTTTTTTTCAACCTCACCTACTATGTAACTATGGGATTTGTAAAAAAACGTTAAACCATTTATCGTTTTCCTTCCACTTCACAATTATGTGCCGCTTTGTGTTGGTCCATCACATAAAATACATTTACGTTTTTTGGTTGTAACATGACAAAAAGTGGAAAATGGGGTATGAATACTTTTTCAAGGCACTGTAGATTACAGGGCCATCAGGTAGTGGATGTGTATGAATTATTTTTGCAGAATAAAAATATTTAGTGTCACTTTAAGAATTAAAAAAAAAAAAGACAACCAATGCAGCCTCCACATCTAAAGGACGAATAATGTGTGATTAAATTTTTTTTTTGTGTTTTTGGATTTAGAATTTTTTTGCCTTTAGTCTCAGATGCTGATTCATCCTTCTTCTTTTTTTTTTTTTTTTTTTCTCCAATATATTTTTATTAACCACTTGCCTACCGCCGCACGAACATTTCCGTCGGCAGAATGGCACGGGCAGGCAAATGGGCGTATATATACATTCCTTTAAATTTGCCGACGTGTGGGCGCGCGTGCGTGCCCCTGCCGCGAGCTCCGTACCCGCGGACTCGATGTCCGCTGGTGTCCCGCGATCGTATCACAGAGCGGCAGAACGGGGGGATGCCTATGTAAACAAGGCATCTCCCTGTTCTGCCTAGTGACAGGACACTGATCTTCTGCTCCCCTGTCATCGGGAGCAGCGATCAGTGATGTCACTCGTAGCCACGCCCCCTCACAGTTAGAATCACTCCCTAGGACACACTTAACCCCTTCCTCGCCCCCTAGTGGTTAACCCCTTCACTGCCAGTGTCATTTACACAGTAATCAGTGCGTTTTTATAGCACTGATCGCTGTATAAATGACAATGGTGTCAAAAGTGTCCGATGTGTCCGTCATAATGTCGCAGTCACGATAAAAATTACTGATCGCCGCCATTACTAGTAAAAAAAAATATTAATAAAAATGCCATAAAACAATCCCCTATTTTGTAGACGCTATAACTTTTGCGCAAAGCAATCAAACGCTTATTGCGATATTTTTTGTTAAAAAAATAAATAAAAAATGTAGAAGAATACGTATCGTATACGTATCGGCCTAAACTGAGGAATTATTATTATTTTTTTTGGGGATATTTATTATAGCAAAAAGTAAAAAATATTGCTTTTTTTTGTCAAAATTGTCGCTCTATTTTTGTTTATAGCGCAAAAAATAAAAACCGCAGAGGTGATCAAATACCACCAAAAGAAAGCTCTATTTGTGGGAAAAAAAAGGACGTAAATTTTGTTTGGGAGCCACGTCAGCATGACCACGTAATTGTCAGTTAAAGCGACGCAGTGCCGAATCGCAAAAAGTGCTCTGGTCATTTGGCAGCCAAATCCTCCGGGGCTTAAGTGGTTAATTTAAAAAAATTTAATTTTTTTTTTTTAATTTTTGAAATTAATAATTTTTATAATTTTTTTTTTTTTTTAAAGGGAACAGTCCCCTAAGATGGAAGGATTAGAGGGTACACCTATAACTGTGCGCAGTATTGAAGGATGTAACCCAGTTTTCATTAGTTCAAAGCAGAACAGCGTCCCTCGTTAAAGTAATTAGGAGCCTTTAGGACGCTGTCCTCACCGGGGGAGGGGGACCATGGCTGGTGGTAGCTGCGGGAGGCAATTGGTGTCAGCCCTCCCCAACACCCTCCTGTCATCATTATCGTGGCAGGGACATAGAATAGAAATATTCCTGTCCTTAATGAATTATAAATTCTAGTTAGCAAGTCGTTCCCCTGCGGTCGATGAAAGCGGACTATTTGCAGATCGCAAAGGGTGACATTTAACAGAGAGAAAAAAATAAATTATTTTAAAATGTAAAAAAAAAAAAAATTCAGGAGATTGCACGGGGTTAATATAAAGTACAGAGATGTGTGTTTTTACTTATAAGTTCCCAATTTTATGCTGTTTTTACATAGCAGCAAGTCAGCCAATCACAGCGCTCACATCCTGCTAGGCAATGTAACACAGGAGAGGAGGCTGGAGATACTGCAGTCTACAGAGAGAGGGCAGCAGTGAGCTGCCCTGGAATCGGATTGCCGCAAACCCTTCATTCTGAGTCTATTGCTCATCCAGCAAAATTCATTAAGTGGTAATAAACTCCAAACCAAAAATGTAATATATTGCAGCTTACCAATCATTGATGTGGTGGTTGCATTAGTTTTCTTATTTATTTTTTTTGGCTTTTCCTGCTCTCTTCACCTATAAAATACATTTACGTTTTTGGTTGTAACACGACAAAATGTGGAAAATTTCAAGGGGTATGAATACTTTTTCAAGGCACTGTTTATGTAAAAAAAAAAGCGACAAATCTCCAGTCAGCAGCCCCAATTGATTGCAATAACACTTAGGGGTATATTTACATAGCCGTACTTCCATTGAAATTGCATGTAAATTCAATCTGTGCAAATTGGGGGGGGGGGGGGGGGAGAGGAATGTTCTTATGCCATATTCTCTGCAGATCGAATTCTATTGAATGAAAATAAAATGGGTGAATGGGGAAAATACCACATTATTGCCACTAGATGGCGGTGAGGAGCATACTTGTAATTGGATTCTCAGTGCCATCTAGTGGCCATAATATTCACCCTTTCCCATTCTACCCAAAAAGTATTGATAGGCATGCAAAAGTGGCCTCTCAATTGGTATGCTTTAATCATTGAGAAAAATGGCATGGGTACCCCCCACCACCACCACCACCACTACCTGCCCCTTTGGGTCTTGTATGGATATTAAGGGGAACCCCGCACCCAAATTAAAAAAAGGCCCTATATACTCTGAACAGCAGTATACAGGCGGTGCATACAAGACAGGGACTGTAGGTTTGTTCTTATGTAGAATCTGTTTGTAATTTGGAACAGGTAAATTTTTAAGTGTAGCTCCAGCCCAAAAAATCTATTAAGCTTTTTGGAAAACATAGGTAAGAGTTATCACCCCTGTAACATTTGTTTTGCTGTCTGTGCAGTGTGCACCTGTTCAGAACAGTTCACCTCACTTTCCGTCCCAATGACAAAAGTTTTTTGAAAATTTGGGGTTTTTAGTGAAACAAGGATTGGTGATAAAGAATCAGTGGAGAGGAGACACTTTTTTTCCCATATTAACTCTTACAGGAGAGAATTTCCCTTCCTAGGGGTAGATTTCCTCTCACTTCCTGTTGTCTCCTTCCGTTTGCAAGGAGGAGTCATTTGTAAGTTGGATGTTTGAAAGTAGGGGCCTGCCGTATATACTCTGCAGAAATTTGGCCCTTCGAGCCGGTTCACACAGGGGCAACACGACTTCCAGCGCGACTTTGGGAGGCAACTTGGACACGACTTGAGCATGAATCACAGCGCGACTCCAGGCAACTTACAAGTGTAGCGGACCCCCAAAACTGGGGTGGCTATGCCTAAATTTAGGGGTTGGCCTGAGCAAATAGTTAGGCTCAGGCTGTTGAAATTCTTTCAATAGGCCTCTGCTCTGTTGTGATGTCTGGCAGTACAGTTCCCTGTGACCTGTAGGTGGCGCTGTCACCCAGGTCTCGGGTCGAACCACAGGTGGCATTACGGCGCTATTGGGTGTCCTCTCTCGGCAGCCATGCAGTGGGCGTGGTCTACCCGCTGTACATGCTGGGAGAGGATACATAAGGGGCAGGCGCCATTATTCGGGGAGCAGTTTGCGCTCTTTGGCTCTTCAGGCCAGGGGCGCGTGTGTGTTCAGTCCCGGGCACCTTTAGCCCAAGGCTGCATCGTTCCAGGTAGGCCCAGCACCTTTAGCTGAGGCCTACACCAGAAGAAGAGTCCCAGGGTACCCGTGGGAGGGTGACCCGCTCTGAAGGAGAGGAAACCAGGGGAGGACCTATCTGGAGATCGGTGAAGGAAGTCGCCGTCTCGGGAGAGGCCTGGTTACCTGTCAGAGGGAAGGATTCCACAATCCGCCACAAGCCTTGTTGCGTGCCTCATTGGCACCTAAGGTCTCAAGTGTTACAAGTGCTGGGAAGTTCAGGACTTAAAGGCTAACGTCCTGATCGTATCCTTAGGAAAAGAACTTATAAGGAAATGTTCGTGCTCCACACCGGCTGCTAGGACCGTGAGAATGGACTATCCGGGTGAGCAAAACCCACTCAGTCTTGAGTGGCGACGAGGGTAATTAAGTGCCGCGTGCCTTAACCTGCCTCCCTGTTCAACTCTCTCTATCTCCAATATTTCCTGTCAAGTTGTGAGCAAGCAAAATAAAACTTTTATTGGGTTTAATACTGTTTGGACATTGGCCTTCTTAAGAGAGAGAGAATAGACTTTTCCCTACACTCTAGGGATGAGAACTAATGGAAAGAGGTAACTCTCTGCAGGACCCAAAACTATTAACACCGCTCACCCTCTACAAGATGGAGGATACTGGGCATGTGGCATGGTGTGTCCCACTCTGCAGGTGGAGGTAAGCAGGAGAGAGGGATCTGTGTGCTACACAAGGCAACTTCAAGTTGCCTCCAGGACAGGAGGCTTTCCACCGGCCAATCAAACAATCAGCTCTGTGGGAGGGAGGGGTTTGCCTGGAAAACTATTTTTACTTCCTGGAAAGTTGCTTCAGTTAAGACAGGGGATCCGACTTGGAGGCAACTTCCATTAAAATCAATGGGTACAAGTCGCCTAGAAGGCGGATTGAAGTCGTAGAGGAACCTTTTCTGAAGTCGGAGCGACTGCAGTGAGGAGAAGTTATCTGGACTGCCGCACTCTGGTTAAACGCTTTATTAATGAAGAAAATTAAAATGCCAAAAAAATCCAAAACGAAATAAATAAACAAAATCCATCCAAAGGCAATCAAAGGTGAAGAGACATGCAGGGTGACGGCTAACGCGTTTCACATCAGGGTATGATGCTTACTCATAGCTGACTGCAGTAGTGTACATTAAGATGGCTCCATTCACTTCCATTACTTTTCTAAACCGGGCGACCTGAAGTCGGATCCCAGGACGCCCCTGTGTGAACCGGCTCTTAGGTGTTGGTGTTGCCACAACACTGTAAGCCCTCACAGTTACTCTTGGTTGGTGCTGGAATGCCCTGCTGTGAACTATTATATCAAGAATTGTAATTGCATGCCACTGTTGAACAGTGGTAGGAAAAATTGGGCCTTTGGTAGTGGTGCTGGTGCCACAACACTGTAAGTCCTCAGTTACCAGTTACTCTTGGTGGGCGCAGGAATGGGCCCAGCTGTGAAATATTAGATCAAGAATTGTAATCGCATGCCCCTGTTAAACAGGGGCAGAAAAATTGGGCCTTTGGTGGTGGTGTTGCCACAACACTGTAAGCCCTCAGTTACTCTTGGTGGACGCAGGAATGGGCCATGCTATGAATTATTAGATCATGAATTTTAATTACATGCCCCTGTTAAACAGGGGCTGAAAAATTGGGCCTTAGGCACTGGTGCCACAACACTGCAACCCCTCACAGATACTGTACTTGGAGCACAGCAATGAGCCCTGTTGCAAAGTATTGCATCAAAAATTGTAAATACACGCCCCTGTTAAACAGGGGCTGAAAAATTGGGCCTTAGCCACTGGTGGCGGTGCCCAGAACCAAAAATGTTCTTTCAAGCTATCAGCATGATTATTGAAGAGGAAGAGGATATTCACTCTGCATAACAGGATAGTCACTCAGCATCAGCATAGGCAGTCTTGAAGGGATCTGACATTTCCCAAAAAATTATTCGGTTACATAAGCATCAGGTGCTTGGTAGCTGGTGGTGATCCAAGACTGATTCATTTTTTATGAAGGTCAGTCGATCGACTGAGTCGGTGGACAGGCGCACCCTGTGATTAGTTACAAAGCCTCCATCAGCACTGAATGTGCGTTCTGAAAGAACGCTGGATGCAGGACAGGCCAGTACCTCAATTGCATACTGTGCAAGCGATGGCCAGTGATCCATCCTCAAGACCCAGTAAGCCAGAGGATTTTCGGTGGGAAAGGTGTCCAAGTCTGATCTTGCCCCTAGGTATTCCTGCACCATGTAAACCCAGACGCTGGCGATGGTTGCTGGAACCGATCATACTTTGGGGCTGCGGACTAAAAAATTGTCTGAACGCATCGGTCAGACGGCCACCTTCTCCACCACTCCTTCTTTGACTGACCGGAGCCTCAGCAACACGTTGTTCAGGAATTTGTAACCTCCCAGTCTCTGGGAACGCGTTGCACAGACCTTTCTGCAAGGCCTCCTGAAGATGCTTCATCCTCTGCTCCCTCTGCGACGGCAAGATAAGGTCCACAACCTCAGCCTTGTAACGTGGATCAAGGAGGGTTGCCACCCAGTAATGATCCCTCTCCTTGATCGCACGAATACAAGGATCCTTCCGCAGGCTTTGCAGGATCAGGGAGGCCATACAGCGTAGGTTTGCTGAGGCATTCGGTGTGGAATCCTCTTGGTCACTGAGTACCACATGATCCACAGCCACCTCCTCCCAGCCACGTACAAGTCTATGGGTGTCTTGGGACTGTAATTGATCCCTTGAAGACTGCTGCTGATGCTGAGTGCTAGGCTCCACCTCCATGCTGACACAATAATCGTTCTCGTTCTCCTCCTCGTCCTCTTCCTGTGTGATAGCAGGGCCAGCAGGAACACTGTCTGGATAAAGAGGGCCTTGAGAGGTAAGGAAGTCCTCCTCTTCCTGCCTCTGTTCTGCCTCAAGTGCCCTGTCCATTATTCCATGCAGAGTGTGCTCCAACAGGCGGACAAGAGGGACATTGTCTCTGATGCATGCACTATCTCTGCTCACCATCCTCGTGGCCTCCTCAAATGGTGCCAGGACAGTGCATGCATCCCTGATCATGGCCCACTGGCGTGGGGGAAAAAAATCCAAGCTCCCCTGACCCTGTCCTAGTACCATATTGCAACAGATACTCATTGATGGCCCTCTGCTGCATGTGCAGCCACTTCAGCATGGCCAACCTAGAGTTCCACCTGGTGGGCATGTCACAAATTAGGCCGTCCTTGGGCAGATTGTAATCCTTTTGCAGGTCAGCCAGCCGAGCACTGGCATTATATGACCGGCAGAAATGCCCACAGAGTTTCCTGGCCTGCTTCAGGACCTCCTGTAAGCCCGGGTACCTGCCCAAGAACCGCTGCACCACCAAGTTAGGGACGTGAGCCAAACAGGGCACATGGGTCAGTTGTCCCTGTCGGAGGGCAGAGAGGAGGTTGGTGCCATTGTTGGAAACCACCTTTCCTGGCTTAAGCTGGCATGGCGTCAACCACCTCTGAGCCTGCCCCTGCAGAGCTGACAGAATCTCTGCCCCAGTGTGGCTCCTGTCCCCACTTGAACGCCTACGGAGCACAGCTGGTTCCGAGGACAAAGCACAGGTAGAGGCCATGGAGGAAGAAGAGGAGGAGGTGGAGGAGAGAGGTGTGTCAGAATCACCAGTAGTAACATTTTGGAGGCGTGGTGGCGGAACAACCTCAGAACAGCGGGCTGAATACTAGCTTGGCTAAATTGCTAGCACTTCAACTGCTGCCTTTTCAGTTGGTAGACTCTGCCCCCTTCCGTGAGTTTGTGCACCTTGTCCTGCATCCTTCCCAGCTGCCAGCAGAGTCCCCCAATGCGCCGTGAAAGATAGGTAACGTCCCTGTCCATGCCTGCTGGACCATGAGTCAGCGGTAATATGCACCTTACCGCTGACCGCCCTGTCCAGCGAGGCCAAGAATTCCACATGCCGGTAGAGAGCCAGAATCGCCTTCCGTGAGAAAAAGTGGCGTTTGGGAACCTGCCACTGAGGAACCGCACATTGCACAAACTCACGGAATGGGGCCGAGTCTACCAACTGAAAAGGCAGCAGTTGAAGTGCTAGCAATTTAGCCAAGCTAGCATTCAACCGCTGGGCATATGGATGGCTGGGAGCGAACTTCTTTCGGCGGTGCAGCAGCTGGGGCAGGGAAATTTGCCTGGAACAATTAGACATCGATGTACCGATAGCAGATTGTCCGCAAGTAGTTGGCTGTGACACACCTAATTCTACACCTTCATTCCTCTCAGTGCAGGTTTCAGAGAGGACTGAAGTTATAGTGGGGTTGGAGATCCCAGCTGATGAGGAGCAAGGAGAGGTCCGCTTTGTTATTTGGTGCGAGTCTTTTAGGTAAGCTTGCCAACGGACTGCATGGCAGGTCAACATATGTCTGGTCAAGCACATGGTGCCCAAGCGGCTGATGTTTTGGCCACGCGAGATACGCTTTAGACATATGTTGCAAATGGCAACGGTGTGATCTGCTGCACACATCTGAAAAAAGGGCCACACCAAAGAACTGTTGGAATAACGCGCAGGGACAGCAGCGCCCTGCACATGCGGAGCTCTGCGGTGTGATGCAGTCGGTGTGCTGCCCTTAAGCTGGCCCCTGGAGGGCATCCTGCCTCGTTGGAGATGTGCCCCCTCCTCCTCCTCTCCTATCAGGCACCCACGTGGAGTCAGTGACCTCATCATCCCCTCCCTCCTCATCACTGGAGCCAATCTGGCAGTATGCTGCAGCTAGGGGAACATGACTCCCAGATAGCTGTCCTTGTTGGGCACCCCCTCTCTCTGGGCTCACATTACTACCCCTTCTCTCTGGGCTTGCGTTGCTGGGTTCCATCATCGGAGCCTTCAAAACGCTGGGCATCCACCAGGAGCATGTACCCAACACTGTGCTCAAACAGTTCGGGGGACTCCTCAAGAGGACATGGTGGGGCTAGGGAAGGAGTGACTGATGCCATTGAGTCGAGGGAAGAGGCCGCTTTGGCAGCTGCTTTGCCAGACAAAGTACCCTAAGCCTGGGTGAGAGAAGATGAGGAGAATGAGGACGGCTTGGTCATCCACTCTACCAAGTCTTGGCCATGTTGCGGCTCAACATGTCCAGCTGCCGAAAAGGACAAGCGTGTCCCACGGCCACGTGCTGATGAGGATGCACTGTGTCCAAGACCAGCAGCACTGTTGCCTCTAGACACAGAGCCTGCTTGCCCTCTTTTCTTGCCTTGTGACTGTCTGCCTCTCCTTGTTTGCCTTCCAGACATACTAATGGCCTGCAGGGAGATGTAGCTGCACAAAGGTGGGATGTGTGTATGTGTGTATAGGAACGGATCTAGCTAAACTGAATACAGTGTGTGTGTGTGTGTGTGTGTGTGTGTGTGTGTGTATATATATATATATATATAACACCTAGGATGCATGTATATCCTCTACACACTGTAACTGCAGCTAACTGACTCGCCTGCCTGCTCTATCTAACTCAATATAAATGACACTGTCTGTCTCCGTAAACTCTCTCGTTTCACAACTCCAACACACTACACAAGGCCGCCGAGCCGGCGGCCTTATATAGTGTGGGGCGTGTACTAAACCCCCTGAGACATAATTGGCCAAATCCGCCCTGGCTTTGGCCAATTACGGCTCTCCGTTTTTTCTGTGCTGTGATTGGCCAAAGCATGCGGGTCATATGCCCCGTACACACGATCGTTTTTCATGCCGTTAAAAATGGCATTTTAAAAAATGGCCATTAAAAATGATCGTGTGTAGGCTCCAGAGCATTTTTAACGACGTGAAAAACGGCCATTAAAAATTCCGGACATGCTCTCTTTTTTCACGTCGTTTTTCATGTCGTTTTTTTTAACGACGTGAAAAACGATAGTGTGTATGCTTTCACGACGTGAAAAAAATGCGCATGCTCAGAAGCAACTATGAGACGGGAGCGCTCGTTCTGGTAAAACTAGCGTTCGTAATGGAGATAGCACATTCATTACACAGTAACGGACTGAAAAGCGCGAATCGTCGCTCAACAAACTTTACTAACATGAAGGGTGGCGCCATTCGAACGGAACTTCCCCTTTATAGTGCCGTCGTACGTGTTGAACGTCACTGCGCTTTGCTTGATCGTTTTTTTTAATGATGGTGTGTACGCAAGGCAGGCTTGAGAGGAAACATGAAAAAAAACGAGGAGAAAAACGTCGGTTTAAAAAATGACATTAAAAACGATCGTGTGTACGGGGCAATAGTGCATGCTTGGCCAATCATCAGCCAGCAATGCACTGCAATTCTATTTTAAATTCAATTTAATTGTTTTATTAAAAAAATCTTTAAAATGCAAAAAAAAAAAAGAGATCTATTAACAACAATATTATTATAAAATAATAATAATAATATTAATATCTTTATCTTTTTTATTTTTTTATTTTAACCACTTCCCGCCCCGTCAATAGCAGATTGACGTCCGGGAAGTGGTTCAGTTATCCACACTGGACGTCATATGACGTCCTGCGGGATAACAGCCGCCGCGCGCCCGGGGGGCGCGCATCGCGGCGATCGGTGGGTCAGTCTGACCCACCGCTACACTGATCTCGGTAAAAAGCCTCCTGCGGAGGCTTTTTACCACGTGATCAGCCGTGTCCAATCACGGCTGATCACGATGTAAACAGGAAGAGCCGTTGATCGGCTCTTCCTCACTCGCGTCTGACAGACGCGAGTAGAGGAGAGCCGATCGGCGGCTCTCCTGACAGGGGGGTTCGCGCTGATCGTTTATCAGCGCAGCCCCCCCTCGGATACCCACACTAGACCACCAGGGAACCCCCCCAGGACGCCCCAGGAAGCCCCAAGCATGTGGATGGCCCCCATGGCCATCCACATGTAATAATAAAAATAAAAAAAAATATGCCAATCAGTGCCCACAAATGGGCACTGACTGGCACTATGATGGCACCACCACAATGTGTGGTGGCTGGCATTGCTGGGCATCAGTGTCCATCAGTGCCACCTACTAGTGTCCATCAGCGCCACCTATCAGTGCCCATCCGTGCCCACCTATCAGTGCCCGTCCGTGCCACCCATCAGTGCCGTCTATGAGTGCCCATCAGTGCCGTCTATGAGTGCCCATCAGTGCCGTCTATGAGTGCCAATCAGTGCCGCCTATGAGTGCCAATCAGTGCCGCATATCAGTGCCACCTCATTGGTGCCACCTCATTGGTGCCACCTCATCGGTGCCCATCAGTGCCGCCTTATCAGTGCCCGTCAGTGCCGCCTTATCAGTGCCCGTCAGTGCCGCCTTATCAGTGCCCGTCAGTGCCGCCTTATCAGTGCCCGTCAGTGCCGCCTTATCAGTGCCCGTCAGTGCCGCCTTATCAGTGCCCGTCATTGAAGTAGAAAAGGTACTTATTTACAAAAAAAAAATAACAGAAACAAAGAAAAACGTCGTTTTTTTTCAAAATTTTCGCTTTTTTTTTATTTGTTGTGCAAAAAATAAAAATCGCAGAGGTGATCAAATACCACCGAAAGAAAGCTCTATTTGTGGGAACAAAATGATAAAAAATTTGTTTGGGTACAGTGTAGCATGACCGCGCAATTGTCATTCAAATTGGGACAGCGCTGAAAGCTCAAAATTGGCTTGGGCAGGAAGCTGTATAAGTGCATGGTATTGAAGTGGTTAAAGATTTTCTTTTTTAATAAAACAATTAAATTGAATTTAAAATTGAATTTTATTATTGGTTTAATTTAAAATGATATTTAAAATGTATTTGTTTTATTCAAAAAAAAATCTTTAAAATGCAAAAAAAAAAAAAAAAAAAAAGGATAATATTATTATTATTATTATTATTATTATTATTATTATTATTATATCTTTATATTTTTTTCTGCATTACATTTTTTTTTTAAATAAAACAATTAAATTAATTGAATTTTAAATTAAACCAATTGATTAAAACTTTTTTTTTTAATAAAACATATAAAAACGATGCTATACATTTAACTTTTAATTGGTATGATAAGAGTAGTTGTACTTTGCATAGAAAGTGCATCAGCATTTGTCATCCAAATGAATATTTCTAAAGAGCAAAACCCCAAACAGAGTCCTCCCTGTCTTTTCCAGCCTTGTCACCGGCTGTATAATTCCTAGGAAGCATTCTGAGTAATACGGCCTGACCTGCATAGTGCTCCCTCTAGGGGGCGCTTTATGGAAAAATATACATTTGTAGAGAGCAAAAGATATGATGGGCGTTCAAAACATTTCAGTTCCACCCTGAATGGTAAAAAAAAAAAAAAAAAGATTGCAATTTTTTTTTCTTTCATTAACCCCACCGAGCCATGAGGTGCAATCGGCATCCTGGCTGAACAAGGTCACCTTAGCCAATGGAAAAGCCTGAATAACATTGTACCTTTTTTTAATAACAAAAAAATGGCCCCATTTGTTGCGTTGACTGGAGAGCGGTGGCCCGAGCAGACTGGAGAGAGCGCAAATTGACATTCTGTCTTGCTATAATTACTACCTGAACCCGTTTGATTTTTGCCAGCTTTGAAGTCATTTATAAAAAGGAATATTTATAATGAGCTGTAATTTGGCGTTTGATGTGGGTGACATTTAACGAGTGGCGCCTGGTCTGCGGTGGGAGATAGAGCGGGGGGGGGGGGGGGAATACAAATACGCTAATGTGTTGGGTGATAAAATATAAATTAAACTGAGCCAGCGGATAATAAATTATTGGCCTGGGAGAGGAGTATAAAATACGGAAAATCAGGCGATTGCGCTATAGAAAATGTATGGTGAATGCGGGCTTAAAGGGACACTCCACTAAAAAAGATGAATAGAATAGACTTCGTCTGCATCTTCCTTTTTATCTAACTCTCCTCTCCTGAAATACTCTGCACTGCTGGAGGACTCTGCTCCTTCCTCTATAACTCTCCTCTCCTGAAATACTCTGCTCCTTCCTCTATAACTCTCCTCTCCTGAACTACTCTGCTGGAGGACTCTGCTCCTTCCTCTATAACTCTCCTCTCTTGAAATACTCTGCTGGAGGACTCTGCTCCTTCCTCTATAACTCTCCTCTCCTGAAATACTCTGCTGGAGGACTCTGCTCCTTCCTCTATAACTCTCCTCTCCTGAAATACTCTGCTGGAGGACTCTGCTCCTTCCTCTATAACTCTCCTCTCCTGAAATACTCTGCTCCTTCCTCTATAACTCTCCTCTCCTGAACTACTCTGCTGGAGGACTCTGCTCCTTCCTCTATAACTCTCCTCTCTTGAAATACTCTGCTGGAGGACTCTGCTCCTTCCTCTATAACTCTCCTCTCCTGAAATACTCTGCTGGAGGACTCTGCTCCTTCCTCTATAACTCTCCTCTCCTGAAATACTCTGCTGGAGGACTCTGCTCCTTCCTCTATAACTCTCCTCTCCTGAAATACTCTGCTCTGCTGGAGGACTCTGCTCCTTCCTCTATAACTCTCCTCTCTTGAAATACTCTGCTGGAGGACTCTGCTCCTTCCTCTATAACTCTCCTCTCCTGAAATACTCTGCTCTGCTGGAGGACTCTGCTCCTTCCGCTATAACTCTCCTCTCCTGAAATACTCTGCTCTGCTGGAGGACTCTGCTCCTTCCTCTATAACTCTCCTCTCCTGAAATACTCTGCTCTGCTGGAGGACTCTGCTCCTTCCTCTACAACTCTCCTCTCCTGAATTACTCTGCTGGAGGACTCTGCTCCTTCCTCTATAACTCTCCTCTCCTGAAATACTCTGCTCTGCTGGAGGACTCTGCTCCTTCCTCTACAACTCTCCTCTCCTGAATTACTCTGCTGGAGGACTCTGCTCCTTCCTCTATAACTCTCCTCTCCTGAAATACTCTGCACTGCTGGAGGACTCTGCTCCTTCCTCTATAACTCTCCTCTCCTGAAATACTCTGCTGGAGGACTCTGCTCCTTCCTCTATAACTCTCCTGTCCTGAAATACTCTGCTCTGCTGGAGGACTCTGCTCCTTCCGCTATAACTCTCCTCTCCTGAAATGCTCTGCTGGAGGACTCTGCTCCTTCCGCTATAACTCTCCTCTCCTAAAAAACTCTGCTGGAGGACTCTGCTCCTTCCGCTATAACTCTCCTCTCCTGAAATACTCTGCTCTGCTGGAGGACTCTGCTCCTTCCGCTATAACTCTCCTCTCCTGAAATACTCTGCTCTGCTGGAGGACTCTGCTCCTTCCTCTATAACTCTCCTCTCCTGAAATACTCTGCTGGAGGACTCTGCTCCTTCCTCTATAACTCTCCTGTCCTGAAATACTCTGCTCTGCTGGAGGACTCTGCTCCTTCCGCTATAACTCTCCTCTCCTGAAATACTCTGCTGGAGGTCTCTGCTCCTTCCGCTATAACTCTCCTCTCCTGAAATACTCTGCTGGAGGACTCTGCTCCTTCCGCTATAACTCTCCTCTCCTGAAATACTCTGCTCTGCTGGAGGACTCTGCTCCTTCCGCTATAACTCTCCTCTCCTGAAATACTCTGCTCTGCTGGAGGACTCTGCTCCTTCCGCTATAACTCTCCTCTCCTGAAATACTCTGCTCTGCTGGAGGACTCTGCTCCTTCCGCTATAACTCTCCTCTCCTGAAATACTCTGCTCTGCTGGAGGACTCTGCTCCTTCCGCTATAACTCTCCTCTCCTGAAATACTCTGCACTGCTGGAGGACTCTGCTCCTTCCGCTATAACTCTCCTCTCCTGAAATACTCTGCTCCTTCCGCTATAACTCTCCTCTCCTGAAATACTCTGCACTGCTGGAGGACTCTGCTCCTTCCTCTATAACTCTCCTCTCCTGAAATACTCTGCTCTGCTGGAGGACTCTGCTCCTTCCTCTATAACTCTCCTCTCCTGAAATACTCTGCTGGAGGACTCTGCTCCTTCCTCTATAACTCTCCTCTCCTGAAATACTCTGCTCTGCTGGAGGACTCTGCTCCTTCCTCTATAACTCTCCTCTCCTGAAATACTCTGCTCTGCTGGAGGACTCTGCTCCTTCCTCTATAACTCTCCTGAAATACTCTGCTCTGCTGGAGGACTCTGCTCCTTCCTCCTATAACTCTCCTCTCCTGAAATACTCTGCACTGCTGGAGGACTCTTCTCCTTCCTCTATAACTCTCCTCTCCTGAAATACTCTGCTGGAGGACTCTGCTCCTTCCTCTACAATTGGCACCTTTTTAAAGGCCATACAGTATAAGTACCCGGGCCAATCTGATGCCCCCAAAAAAGGCCGCCACATCACCGCTTTACTCACTGATAGTACTTGTCCTGGCCGGGAATGCCTGGAGGAGCACAATCCCCGCCCCCTGCTTGTGATTGGAGAAATCATAAATCCCGCCTCTTGTGTCCAATCACTGTGCTGTGATTCGTTGCAGCACAAGCTGATTTTTGGGAAGGGAGGGTGTCCCTGAATGGTAGTTTGGAAATGTGGTCACCCTATCCCAGCTCCGCCCTCTGTGGTTCTAAAAAAAAAAAAAGTCATGTCTGGATTGTTTTTTGGCTTTTGGTACAATGACACCCTCGTTGTACCATGGAACTCCTCTGGATAGCAGGCATTCTTATTGTACTATGGAACTCCTCTGGTAACATGGCATCCATTGTTTGATGGACCTCCTCCAGTCACTGCTAACATGGCCCTCTCACAGTGGTACAGAATTTCCGTGGTTCCATGTACATGGAACTCCTCTGGATACCAGTAAGGTGTCCTTATTCTACTATGGAACTCCCTTGGTAGTATGGCAGATCTCATTATACATGGAACTCCTCCGACTGATAACATGCCACCCTCATTGTACATGGAGCTCTTCCAACTATTAATAACATGGCACTCTCATTGTGCATGGAACTCCTCCGACTGATAACATGGCACTCTCATTGTGCATAGAACTCCTCCGACTGATAACATGGAACTCTCATTGTACATGGAACTCCTCTGACTGATAACATGGCCCTCTCACAGTGGTACAGAATTTCCGTGGTTCCATGTACATGGAACTCCTCTGGATACCAGTAAGGTGTCCTTATTCTACTATGGAACTCCCCTTGGTAGTATGGCGCTCTCACTATACATGGAACTCCTCCGACTGATAACATGCCACCCTCATTGTACATGGAGCTCTTCCAACTATTAATAACATGGCACTCTCATTGTGCATGGAACTCCTCCGACTGATAACATGGCACTCTCATTGTGCATAGAACTCCTCCGACTGATAACATGGAACTCTCATTGTACATGGAACTCCTCTGACTGATAACATGGCCCTCTCACAGTGGTACAGAATTTCCGTGGTTCCATGTACATGGAACTCCTCTGGATACCAGTAAGGTGTCCTTATTCTACTATGGAACTCCCTTGGTAGTATGGCGCTCTCACTATACATGGAACTCCTCCGACTGATAACATGCCACCCTCTTTGTACATGGAGCTCTTCCAACTATTAATAACATGGCACTCTCATTGTGCATGGAACTCCTCTGACTGATAACATGGAACTCTCATTGTACATGGAACTCCTCTGACTGATAACATGGCACTCTCATTGTGCATGGAACTCCTCCGACTGATAACATGGAACTCTCATTGTACATGGAACTCCTCCGACTGATAACATGGAACTCTCATTGTACATGGAACTCCTCTGACTGATAACATGGCACTCTCATTGTACATGGAACTCCTCTGACTGATAACATGGCACTCCTCATTGTGCATGGAACTCCTCCGACTGATAACATGGAACTCTCATTGTACATGGAACTCCTCTGACTGATAACATGGCACTCCTCATTGTGCATGGAACTCCTCCGACTGATAACATGGAACTCTCATTGTACATGGAACTCCTCTGACTGATAATAACATGGCGCTTTCATTATATATGGAATTCCTCCCACTGGTATTAACATGGCACTCTCATTGTACATGGTACTCCTCTGATAATAACATGCACTCTCATTATACATGGAACTCCTCCGACTGATAATAACATGCACTCTCATTATACATGGAACTCCTCCGACTGATAATAACATGGTACTCCTCTGATAATAACATGCACTCTCATTATACATGGAACTCCTCCGACTGATAATATGTGCACTCCCATTATACATGGAACTCCTCCGACTGATAATAACATGGCGCTCTCATTATACATGGAACTCCTCCGACTGGTAATAACATGGTACTCCTCTGATAATAACATGCACTCTCATTATACATGGAACTCCTCCGACTGATAATAACATGGCACTCTCATTGTACAAGGAACTCCTCTGACTGATAATAACATGGCACTCTCATTGTACAAGGAACTCCTCTGACTGATAATAACATGGCTCTGTCATCGTACATGGAACTCCTCTGATAATAACATGGCGCTCTCATCGTACATGGAACTCCTCTGATAACATGGCACTCTCATTGTACATGGAACTCCTCCGACTGATAATAACATGCACTCTCATTGTACGTGGAGCTCTTCCAACTATTAATAACATGGCACTCTCATTATATATGGAACTCCTCCAGCTGATAATAACATGGCGCTCTCATCATACATGGAACTCCTCCCTCAAAGGTCAACCCTGACCAATTGCCCACCCTGGCCAATCTCCCTATCACGGTTTAAGAGGATCGTGATCCAAGTCCGCTTCCTTGGACCGCAGCCCGGCGTCTACACGGGTGCAAATTTAATTTTGATCGATTCTCACACATGCGCCGAGTGTTGGCTGTCGATACAGAACCCATCGCAAAGGAATGTTATTTTTCTGACATGACATTGGGGGTTATGCTATCCGGCCGGGTTCTCTGCAAAATTCTATAAAAAAAAAAAAAAAACACCAAAAAGAACAAATAAACCCGCAGCACCGACTCGCAACGCACGACAAATAAACGCTCCGGAGGATTCTTCTTCTTTTTTTTTTTTTTCGTGTGTTTTTTTTTTATCCTCTTGGTTACACAAAATCTGGCTCTGCAAAAATATATATAAATAAAATATGTGGCGGAGGGAACAAAGGCAGGCAACCTACCAATTAAAAGGAGAAGGAAAAAAAAATGTTCTTTTGTATCCCCGGTGGAGCTGTCTCTATTATCAAAACAGGGAAAAAAATGATGATGTTTTTATGTATATGATTACGCTAAGTACGTCTCCCAGCGAGGCAGCGAAAGCTTTCTGTTTCCATGGCGACCGCTGGCCCACCGCATCCCGCTCCTGTTTGCCTCATGTCAAGCACTATCAACATAATTATACATATACATTAACCCTTCTAATGTCGCTGCGGTCCGCGCTTTACATGTTAACGTCCGCATTTTTTCTTTTTTTCTTTTTTTATCTAGTTTTAAAGGAGTACCACCCCTTTAAAAAAAAAAAAACTTGCTTTGGTTTCACACCTGTGGGTTCCATCTGTGCGCTGCAATGCATGTGCACGCGGCGTCATTAAAAATGAATGGGCGCCATTTGCGGGTTGCAGTTACAAGTGGTTCGCTTTCGTGGGCACTTAAAGCTCGCAGCAGAGAGGCGGAGGCCGCGTGGCTTTTTTTTTTTTGCGGCGTCCTGCGGCTTGGAGACGCGGAGTGCGGGGTTATTTGTGACTCTGCGTTCGCCGCGGTTTTCTTTTAACCCCTTTCTGTCCAGCCCTGCCCCGACAGCTTGGTCATTGTGCTGGGAGTGCACAATAGTAGAGAAACCTCAGCCCTCCATGGACGCATCTGTGCGGGCATTAAAGCCCGCCCTCTTTGACGCACATACGCCTTTATGCCTTTAAAAAAATCAAATAATAATCAATGAATAAATTTTAAAAAGGTGTAAAAAATAAATAAAATAAAAAAAAGTGTTAAAAATAATGGTAGGTCTATTTTTAACAGGGAGAGACAGAATAACAAATATCCAGAAAAACGCAGTTCAAAAAATTATAAATTGATTTGCATTTTGATGAGTGAAATAAGTATTTGATCCTTTCACAAAACATGACTTAGTACTTGGTGGAGAAACCCTTGTTGGCAATCACAGAGGTCAGACGTTTCTTGTAGTTGGCCCCCAGGTTTGCACTCATCCCAGGAGGGATTTTGTCCTCTTCAAGTTATTAAGGTTTCGAGGCTGACATTTGGTAACTCGAACCTTCAGCTCCCTCCACATATTTTCTATGGGATTAAGGTCTGGAGACTGGCTAGGCCACTCCAGGACCTTAATGTGCTTCTTCTTGAGCCACTCCTTTGTTTGCCTTGGCCGTGTGTTTTGGGTTATTGTCATGCTGGAATACCCATCCACCACCCATTTCCAATGCCCTGGCTGAGGGAAGGGGGTTCTCACCCAAGATTTGATGGTAGATGGCCCCGGTCCATCGTCTTTGATGCAGTGAAGTTTTCCTGTCCCCTTAGCAGAAAAACACCCCCAAAGCATAATGTTTCCCCCTCCATGTATGACGGTAAGGATGGTGTTTTTGGGGTCATAGGCAGCAATTCCTCCTCCTCCAAACACGGAGAGTTGAGTTGATACCAAAAAGCTCGATT
>CM055126.1:47898401-48051283 GCA_029206835.1 Rana muscosa
AAAGAGGACCTGTCATCCTTATTTCTATTACAAGGGATGTTTACATTTCTTGTAAAAAGAATAAAAGTCATCAAAAAATTAAAGGCACAGTGTAAAATAAAAAAAAATGTAAAGTGTCCCCATCCCTCCCCTTTTTTTTTTGATCCTTTGCTTCTAAAGGTAAAAGATTTGTGGTCTTTTTGAGATTTGCGGTCTTTTTGAGATTTGTGCTCTTTTAGAGAACCTGTGATCTTTATTTCTAAAAAGTAAAGCCCCCCCCCTTTTTTATTTAATTTTTTTGCTTTTAAAGGTAAAGAAAAGATTTGGGGTCTTTTGGAGGACCTGTGATCTTTATTTCTATTACTGAGAATGTCTATATTCCTTGTAATAGGAATAAAAAATTAAAGGGACAGTGTAAAAATAAAAAGTAAAATAAATAAGGTAAAAAAAATGTAAAGCACCCCCATCCCTCCTTTTTTTTTTTTTTATTTTTTTTTTTTTTTATTTTGATCTTTTGCTTTTAAAAATAAAGAAGAGACGTGGGGTCTTTTTGACCCCAGATCTCTCCATAAAGAGGACCTGTTATCCTTATTTCTATTACAAGGGATGTTTACATTTCTTATAATAGGAATAAAAGTTTATAAGAAAAAAAATAAAATGAAAGGGACAAGGTAAAAATAAAAAAAGTGCTCCCATCCCTTATGTTTTTTTTTGTTTTTATAGCGCAAAAAATAAAAACCCCAGAGGTGATCAAATACCACCAAAAGAAAGCTCTATTTGTGGGGGGGAAAAGAACATCAATTTTATTTCGGAATAGCGTCGCACGACCGCGCAATTGTCAGTTAAAATAATGCAGTGCCGTATCGCAAAAATGTCATGGGGGGTCCCAGACCGGTGGGAGAAGAGCTTCCTGACCACCGGAGATGTGAGGAGCGGCAGGCACAACAACCCTGATGTGGCGGCGCCACCCAGAGGCTGGATTCCCACAACCTCCTCTCCACTCCCAGCTCCAACAGCGGCCCGGGGGCCCCAAAGAGGCGCAGGCAGCCAAGGACTGCTACTAGGGACCGTCTGCAGTCTATGACCTAAAAAAAAGCACCCCCATTCTCACCCAGGAGAAGAAGGGCCCTGCACGCTGCTTGCCAGTGTGAACGTCCTATGGAAGGTACCGGGCATCACACACACCTACCCACAGACAGGGACTGGGACAGGGGGTGCACAGAAGGGACTGCAGACAGGGCTACGGGTCACCCCCCTCTCTCTCACAGCCCTCTCACTCTCTCATACCCTCTCTCACACCACTCTTTCTCTCGCTCTCATCCCCTCTCTCACACCACTCTTTCTCTCTTTCACCCTCTCTCTTACACCACTATGTTTCTCTCTCACCTCCTCTTAAAACACTCTCTCTCATTCTCACTCCCTCTCTTTCACTCACCCCACTAACCCCCTTCTCTCTCACAGCCCTCTCACTCTCTCTCACCCCTACTAACCTCTCTCACACCATTCTCTCTCTCTCACACACCATTCTCTCTCTCTCTCACACACCATTCTCTCTCTCTCTCACACACCATTCTCTCTCTCTCTCTCTCACACACCATTCTCTCTCTCTCTCTCTCTCACACACCATTCTCTCTCTCTCTCTCTCACACACCATTCTCTCTCTCTCTCTCTCACACACCATTCTCTCTCTCTCTCTCACACACCATTCTCTCTCTCTCTCTCTCTCACACCATTCTCTCTCTCTCACACCATTCTCTCTCTCTCACACCATTCTCTCTCTCTCACACCATTCTCTCTCTCTCACACCATTCTCTCTCTCACACCATTCTCTCTCTCTCACACCATTCTCTCTCTCTCACACCATTCTCTCTCTCTCACACACACACACCATTCTCTCTCTCCCTCTCTCACACCATTCTCTCTCTCCCTCTCTCTCTCACCATTCTCTCTCTCTCTCTCTCACACACACACACACACACCATTCTCTCTCTCTCTCTCTCTCTCTCTCACACACACACACACACCATTCTCTCTCTCTCTCACACCATTCTTTCTCTCTCTCTCTCTCACACACCTCTCTCTCTCACACACACCATTCTCTCTCTCTCTCGCTCTCTCACCATTCTTTCTCTCTCGCTCCTCTCACCATTCTTTCTCTCTCGCTCTCTCACCATTCTTTCTCTCTCGCTCTCTCACCGTTCTCTCTCTCTCGCTCTCTCACCGTTCTCTCTCTCTCTCTCTCGCTCTCTCACCATTCTCGCTCTCTCTCTCTCGCTCTCTCTCGCTCTCTCTCTCTCACACCATTCTCTCTCTCTCTCTCTCACACACCATTCTCTCTCTCTCTCTCACACACCATTCTCTCTCTCACACACCATTCTCTCTCTCTCACACCATTCTCTCTCTCTCACACCATTCTCTCTCTCACACCATTCTCTCTCTCACACCATTCTCTCTCTCACACCATTCTCTCTCTCTCACGCCATTCTCTCTCTCACGCCATTCTCTCTCTCTCTCACGCCATTCTCTCTCTCTCTCACGCCATTCTCTCTCTCTCTCGCCATTCTCTCTCTCTCTCTCTCGCCATTCTCTCTCTCTCTCTCTCGCCATTCTCTCTCTCTCTCCGCCATTCTCTCTCTCTCTCGCCATTCTCTCTCTCTCCTCGCCATTCTCTCTCTCTCTCTCTCACCTCTCTCACCATTCTCTCTCACCTCTCTCTCTCACACCATTCTCTCTCTCACCATTCTCTCACCATTCTCTCTCTCTCTCTCTCTCACCACTCTCTCACCATTCTCTCTCTCTCACACACCACTCTCTCACACACCACTCTCTCTCTCACCACTCTCTCACACCTCTCTCTCTCACCACTCTCTCTCTCACACCACTCTCTCTCTCACACCACTCTCTCTCTCACACCACTCTCTCTCACACCACTCTCTCTCTCACACCACTCTCTCTCTCACGCCATTCTCTCTCTCTCACGCCATTCTCTCTCTCTCTCACGCCACCCTCTCTCTCTCACGCCATTCTCTCTCTCTCACGCCACTCCTCTCTCTCACGCCACTCTCTCTCTCTCTCTCTCTCTCTCCATTCTTTGTCTCTCTCTCACCATTCTTTCTCTCTCTTTCTCACCATTCTCTCTTTCTCTCTCTCTCTCTCACGCCTTTCTCTCTCTCTCTCTCTCTCTCTCTCACGCCTTTCTCTCTCTCTCTCTCTCTTTCACGCCTTTCTCTCTCTCTCTCTCACACGCCTTTCTCTCTCTCTCTCTCTCACGCCTTTCTCTCTCTCTCTCTCACGCCTTTCTCTCTCTCTCTCTCTCTCTCACGCCTTTTTCTCTCTCTCTCTCTCACGCCATTCTCTCTCTCTCTCACGCCATTCTCTCTCTCTCTCGCCATTCTCTCTCTCTCTCTCGCCATTCTCTCTCTCTCTCGCCATTCTCTCTCTCTCTCGCCATTCTCTCTCTCTCTCTCGCCATTCTCTCTCTCTCTCTCTCACCTCTCTCACCATTCTCTCTCACCTCTCTCTCTCACACCATTCTCTCTCTCACCATTCTCTCACCATTCTCTCTCTCTCTCTCTCTCTCACCACTCTCTCACCATTCTCTCTCTCTCACACACCACTCTCTCTCTCACCACTCTCTCTCTCACCACTCTCTCACACCTCTCTCTCTCACCACTCTCTCTCTCACCACTCTCTCTCTCACACCACTCTCTCTCTCACACCACTCTCTCTCTCACACCACTCTCTCTCTCACACCACTCTCTCTCTCACACCACTCTCTCTCTCTCACCACTCTCTCTCTCTCTCACCACTCTCTCTCTCTCTCACCACTCTCTCTCTCTCTCACCACTCTCTCTCTCTCTCTCACCACTCTCTCTCTCTCTCACCACTCTCTCTCTCTCTCACCACTCTCTCTCTCTCACGCCTCTCTCTCACGCCTCTCTCTCTCACCATTCTTTCTCTCTCTCTCTCTCACGCCATTCTCTCTCTCACCATTCTTTCTCTCTCTCTCACGCCATTCTCTCTCTCTCACGCCATTCTCTCTCTCTCACGCCATTCTCTCTCTCTCACGCCATTCTCTCTCTCTCTCACGCCACCCTCTCTCTCTCACGCCATTCTCTCTCTCTCACGCCACTCTCTCTCTCTCTCTCTCTCTCCATTCTTTGTCTCTCTCTCACCATTCTTTCTCTCTCTTTCTCACCATTCTCTTTCTCTCTCTCTCTCTCACGCCTTTCTCTCTCTCTCTCTCTCTCACGCCTTTCTCTCTCTCTCTCTCTCTCACGCCTTTCTCTCTCTCTCTCTCTCTCACGCCTTTCTCTCTCTCTCTCTCTCACGCCTTTCTCTCTCTCTCTCTCTCACGCCTTTCTCTCTCTCTCTCTCTCTCTCTCTCTCTCACGCCTTTCTCTCTCTCTCTCTCTCTCTCACGCCTTTCTCTCTCTCTCTCTCACGCCTTTCTCTCTCTCTCTCACGCCTTTCTCTCTCTCTCTCACGCCTTTCTCTCTCTCTCTCACGCCTTTCTCTCTCTCTCTCTCTCACGCCTTTCTCTCTCTCTCTCTCTCTCTCACGCCTTTCTCTCTCTCTCTCACGCCTTTCCCTCTCTCTCTCTCACGCCTTTCCCTCTCTCTCTCTCACGCCTTTCCCTCTCTCTCTCTCTCACGCCTTTCCCTCTCTCTCTCTCACGCCTCTCTCTCTCTCACGCCTCTCTCTCCCCCCTCTCTCTCCCTCTCGCGCTCTCTCTCTCTCTCTCTCTCCCTCTCTCTCTCCCTCTCTCTCTCCTCCCCCCTCTCTCTCCCCTCTCTCCCTCTCTCCCTCTCTCCCCCCCTCTCTCTCTCCCCCTCTCCCTCTCTCTCCCTCCCCCTCTCTCCCTCTCTCTCCCTCCCCCTCTCTCCCTCTCTCTCTCTCTCCCCCTCTCTCCCTCTCTCTCTCTCCCCCTCTCTCCCTCTCTCTCTCTCACACCATTGTTTCTCTCTCACACACCATTCTCTCTCTCTCACCATTCTCTCTCTCTCTCTCTTTCTCTCTCTCTCTCTCTCTCTTTCTCTCTCTCTCACCATTCTTTCTCTCTCTCTCTCACCATTCTTTCTCTCTCTCTCTCACCATTCTTTCTCTCTCTCTCTCTCTCTCACGCACCTCTCTCTCTCTCTCTCTCTCTCACGCACCTCTCTCTCTCTCTCACGCACCGCTCTCTCTCTCACGCACCTCTCTCTCTCTCTCACGCCTCTCTCTCTCTCACCATTCTTTCTCTCCCCCTCTCTCTCCCCCCTCTCTCTCTCCCCCTCTCTCTCCCCCCTCTCTCCCTCTCCCCCTCTCTCTCCCTCTCTCACACCATTCTCTCTCTCTCTCTCACCATTCTCTCTCTCTCTCACCATTCTCTCTCTCTCTCACCATTCTCTCTCTCACCATTCTCTCTCTCTCACCATTCTCTCTCTCTCTCTCTTTCTCTCTCTCTCTCTCACACCATTCTTTCTCGCTCTCTCTCTCACCATTCTTTCTCTCTCTCTCACGCGCCCCCCCCTCTCTCTCTCTCACGCCTCTCTCTCTCTCACGCCTCTCTCTCTCTCACGCCTCTCTCTCTCTCACGCCTCTCTCTCTCACGCCTCTCTCTCTCTCTCACGCCTCTCTCTCTCATGCCTCTCTCTCTCTCACGCCTCTCTCTCTCTCACGCCTCTCTCTCTCTCACGCCTCTCTCTCTCTCACGCCTCTCTCACGCCTCTCTCTCTCACGCCTCTCTCTCTCTCTCACGCCTCTCACGCCATTCTCTCTCTCTCTCTCTCTCTCACGCCATTCTCTCTCTCTCTCACGCCATTCTCTCTCTCTCTCACGCCACTCTCTCTCTCTCTCTCACGCCACTCTCTCTCTCTCACGCCACTCTCTCTCTCTCTCTCACGCCACTCTCTCTCTCTCTCTCACGCCACTCTCTCTCTCTCTCACGCCATTCTCTCTCTCTCACGCCATATTCTCTCTCTCTCACGCCATTCTCTCTCTCTCTCACGCCATTCTCTCTCTCTCTCTCACGCCATTCTTTCTCTCTCTCTCTCTCTCTCACGCCATTCTCTCTCTCTCTCACGCCATTCTCTCTCTCTCTCACGCCATTCTTTCTCTCTCTCTCTCTCTCACGCCATTCTTTCTCTCTCTCTCACACACCATTCTTTCTCTCTCCCCCCTCTCTCTCCCTCTCTCTCTCCCTCTCTCTCTCCCTCTCTCTCTCCCTCTCTCTCTCCCTCTCTCTCCCTCTCTCTCTCTCCCTCTCTCTCTCACCATTCTCTCTCTCTCTCTCACCATTCTCTCTCTCTCTCACCATTCTCTCTCTCTCTCACCATTCTCTCTCTCTCACCATTTTCTCTCTCTCTCTCACACCATTCTTTCTCTCTCTCTCTCTCACGCGCCCCTCTCTCTCTCACGCGCCTCTCTCTCTCTCACGCCTCTCTCTCACGCCTCTCTCTCTCTCTCACGCCTCTCTCTCTCTCTCACGCCTCTCTCTCTCACGCCTCTCTCTCTCTCTCTCACGCCTCTCTCTCTCTCTCTCTCACGCCTCTCTCTCTCTCTCACACGCCTCTCTCTCTCTCACGCCTCTCTCTCTCTCACGCCTCTCTCTCTCTCTCATGCCTCTCTCTCTCTCTCACGCCTCTCTCTCTCACGCCTCTCACGCCATTCTCTCTCTCTCGCGCCATTCTCTCTCTCTCTCGCGCCATTCTCTCTCTCTCTCGCGCCATTCTCTCTCTCACGCCTTTCTCTCTCTCTCTCTCTCGCCATTCTCTCTCTCGCGCCTTTCTCTCTCTCTCTCTCACGCCTTTCTCTCTCTCACGCCTCTCTCTCTCACACGCCTCTCTCTCTCTCACACGCCTCTCTCTCACGCCTCTCTCTCACGCCTCTCTCTCTCTCTCACGCCTTTCTCTCTCTCTCTCTCTCACGCCTTTCTCTCTCTCTCTCTCTCTCTCACGCCTTTCTCTCTCTCTCTCTCACGCCTTTCTCTCTCTCTCTCTCTCACGCCTCTCTCACGCCTTTCTCTCTCTCTCTCGCCTTTCTCTCTCTCTCTCTCACGCCTCTCTCACGCCTTTCTCTCTCTCTCTCTCGCCTTTCTCTCTCTCTCTCTCACGCCTCTCTCTCTCTCTCACACGTCTCTCTCTCTCTCTCACGCCTCTCTCTCTCTCTCACACGCCTCTCTCTCACGCCTCTCTCTCTCTCTCTCTCACGCCTCTCTCTCTCTCTCACCCCTCTCTCTCTCTCCCCCTCCCTCTCTGCCTCTCTCTCTCCCCCTCTCTCTCGCCTCTCTCTCGCCTCATTCTTTCTCTCTCTCTCACCATTCTCTCTCTCTCTCTCTCTCTCTTTCTCTCTCTCTCACACCATTCTTTCTCTCTCTCACACCATTCTTTCTCTCTCTCTCTCTCTCTCTCTCTCACACCATTCTTTCTCTCTCACGCCTTTCTCTCTCTCACGCCTTTCTCTCTCTCTCTCTCTCACGCCTTTCTCTCTCTCTCTCTCACGCCATTCTCTCTCTCACGCCATTCTCTCTCTCACGCCTTTCTCTCTCTCACGCCTTTCTCTCTCTCACGCCTTTCTCTCTCTCACGCCTTTCTCTCTCTCTCTCTCTCTCTCACGCCATTCTCTCTCTCTCACGCCATTCTCTCTCTCTCACGCCATTCTCTCTCTCTCTCACGCCATTCTCTCTCTCTCTCACGCCATTCTCTCTCTCTCACGCCATTCTCTCTCTCTCACGCCATTCTCTCTCTCTCTCTCGCCATTCTCTCTCTCTCTCTCGCCATTCTCTCTCTCTCACGCCATTCTCTCTCTCTCACGCCTTTCTCTCTCTCTCTCTCTCACGCCTTTCTCTCTCTCTCTCTCTCACGCCTTTCTCTCTCTCTCTCTCACGCCTTTCTCTCTCTCTCTCTCACGCCTTTCTCTCTCTCACGCCTTTCTCTCTCTCTCTCTCTCACACGCCTTTCTCTCTCCCTCTCTCACGCCTTTCTCTCTCTCTCTCTCTCTCACGCCTTTCTCTCTCTCATGCCTTTCTCTCTCTCTCTCACGCCTTTCTCTCTCTCTCTCTCACGCCTTTCTCTCTCTCTCTCTCTCACGCCTTTCTCTCTCTCTCTCACGCCTTTCTCTCTCTCTCTCACGCCTTTCTCGCTCTCTCTCACGCCTTTCTCTCTCACGCCTTTCTCTCTCTCTCTCTCTCTCTCACGCCATTCTTTCTCTTTCTCTCTCACGCCTTTCTCTCTCTCTCACGCCATTCTCTCTCTCTCACGCCATTCTCTCTCTCTCACGCCATTCTCTCTCTCTCTCTCACGCCATTCTCTCTCTCTCTCTCACGCCATTCTCTCTCTCTCTCTCACACGCCATTCTCTCTCTCTCTCACACGCCATTCTCTCTCTCTCTCTCTCTCTCACGCCATTCTCTCTCTCTCTCTCTCACGCCATTCTCTCTCTCACAACGTCTCTTGGCCCCCTTTCCTCCCAGAGGAAAATTAAATGGTAAAGGTGCAGGAGGCAGTGAAAAGGGGTACAGACAAACATATCTGCGACTGTTTGGGCAGTCATGTCCACGCTGGGGCTGCTCACAGCCTCAATTCCAGCTGTTCAGTGGGCCTGCCTCCATGCGAGAGACCTCCAACAGGCGATTCTACAGAATTGGACCTACGGAGAGTCTCTGGAGAAACAGATGATTATGGGGGTGGAGAAGGCAAACAAATCTGAGCCTAGGTCTGTTATGGACCTTCCCCACAGCAAAAATCTTGACAACAGATACAAGCTCCTGGGGGTGGGGTGCACACCTCAAAGACCAGATGGCCCAGGGGTCCTGGTCAAGGGAGGAATCCAGGAGGTCCTCCAACTGGAGGGAGCTAAGGGCTAGTTCTCTAGGGCTGTGGGCTTTCAGACGATCAGGGGCCAACACATCCAGGTATTGTCAGACAACGCCACAGCAGTGGCCTATATTTCAAGGCAAGGGGGCACAAGAAGCAGGTGTCTTCTAAGCTTGGCCATACAAACTCTGACTTGGGCAGAGGACAATGTGGCATCCTTGACCGCAGTGCACCTGAAGGGCAACCTAAATCACCTAGCAGACTTTTTGAGCAGGAGAAGGGTGTTAGAGTCTGAGTGGAGCCTAAATCCGTAGGTGTTTCAGAGAATAGTAGACAGATGGGGAACTCCTCAGGTGGACCTTTTTTGGATCACAAACAAATGCAAAGGTTCCACTCTACTTTTCTCTGAACAGGCAGGACCAAGCGGAGGGTTTGGACGCACTGACTCAGCGCTGGTCCTTCCGTTTTGTGTTACGCGTTTCCCCCTGTGCAAATTGTAATGTCCATCAGATGTCTACATTCTGATTATCTGCATTTGTGTGATTTAAAATGACATTTGAAGTTTGCAATTACATAGAAATCATATGCAGAGCGCAGGCGCCATCTAGCGTTCCTTTTTGGTATTGTTTCAGCTTTGTTTGTTATTAAATGCATTATATGTGTAACCCAGGAAGCAGTTAGTAAGCAAGGTATTCTGGGTAGATCTTTACAGGAAGAGATACATTCACCATGCTTTAGAAGACACTGCAGGAGGCAGGACATGTCTTATTCAATCTATCACCATCATCCCTTAGAGAACTTAAAAAGTAAGTTTTTACTGTCTCATCTTGTATTGTGTATCATTGTTTCTGCAATGTATGCTGTATTGTATGATATATTGTACTTATTGAGGTTTATTTTTGTTATTTGTAGTTTCACCTAGCTTGTTCTAATAAACTGAGATCGAAGAAATATGGTATCAAGTTTATAGGATAAGAATGGTTTAGCTGAATGTCCTTGAGACAGAACACAAATGATCCCGCTAGTGCTCAAAAAACCCTAATTCTAGTGGCCCCCTATTGGCCCAAGAGTCACATTGGTTGCCAGTTCGAAGGGACCTGCTGACTCAGGGTCCCCTCCTGCATCCCAACGTAGGTCATCTCAAACTAGCGGTTTGGTTACTGAGGAGCAAATCCTGAAAAATAAGGGTTTATCTGACCGTTTAATTTGTACTCTGCTAAATAGCAGAAATAAAGTTACAAGAGACATTTATTTTAAGACTTTGAAATTCCTAAATTCCTGGTGCATTTCCAAGAATTACTCTCCACAGGTGAATCTTTCCGTTCTGGAATTTTTACAGGACGGGATGGATAAAGGTTTGGCAGCAAGCACCTTTAAAGGTTCAGGTAGCTGCGCTATCAGTTTTTTTTTTTTTAGAGAGAAAGTTATCTCTAGACCCTTATATCATTAGATTTTTCAAAGCACTAGCTAGGGCTAGGCCTATACCATTTAAATGTTTTCCCAAATGGGATTTATCAGTTGTTTTGCAAGGTCTGACTAAAAGACCTTTTGAACCGCCAGAAGAAGCCACAATTAAGTTATGGTCTTTAAAACGAACACTGCTGGTAGCAGTCACCTCGGCTAGGAGGGTCAGTGAGCTTCAGGCATTCTCCATCATTGAGGCCTTTTTTGACAATTTTCCCAGATCGGGTAGTTATGAGAACAGACCCGGGGTTGTTGCCGCAGGTTGTTTCAGTGTTCCACTATGCACAATAAATAGTCCTACCGACGTTCTTTCCGTTTCCAACTTGCCCTAAGCCCTGGTTCACACTGGTTCGATTTGACATGCGATTGGACATGTCAAATCGGCGATATTTGCCGCAAATTGACGGCAATGGCACCGTCCTGATCGGTGCGATGCCGCATCTGCGGCGCTGCACCGATTTCATAAAGTAGTTTCTGTACTACTTTTTGCAATTTCGGACGCGATTTACATTGACATCTGTGTCAGATGTCTTTGTAATCTCGGCTGAAATCGGGACTGCCAGGGAGAGTGAAATCGTGCGAGTTCAGCTGAACTCGCACGGCTTCACTCCCGCAGCCCCAGTGTGAACCTGGGCTTAAGAAAGAGATTTTCATAGTCTGGGCATGAAAAGATGCATTTTACACTATCTAGACCAGGGATGTCCAAACTTTTTTTCAAAGACTGCCAGATTTGATGAAGGGAACATGCTTGAGGGCCGACCATTTTGCCTGACATTCTTTAACCACTTCCCGCCCAGTCAATAGCGAATTGACGTCCGGGAAGTGGTTGCAATATCGATACTGGACGTCATATGACGTCCTGCAGGATATTGCCTTGTGCGCGCCCGCGGGGGCGCGCAGCGTGGTGATCGGGGACGGCATGTGTCCCTCGGACACAGCGCTTCCCCGATCACGGTAAACGGCCAATTTCATTGGCCGTTTACCATGTGATCGGCTGTGTCAAAGTCACAGCCGATCACCTGTCAAAACAAACTCGGTGGCGCGCTCCGTGCGCGCCACCACAGGCTTGCAGAGCGGGGATCGGGGAAGGCGAGTGTCCCTTGGACACAGCGCGTCCCCGATCAGAGTAAACAGCCAATGAATTGGCTGTTTACCACGTGACCGGCTGTGTCCAATCACAGCCGGTCACAAATGTAAACAAACTCCACAGGAGTTACTACCTGATCCCTGCTCTCTCCTCACACACCGATCTGTGAGGAGAGAGAAGAGATCAGTAAGTTAGCTCAGTGTAGTTTGTCTACATAAGTTTACAGTGCACAACACGCCCCCCCCCCCCATAAAGAGGACCTGTCACACAGCCCAGCACATCAATCAGCCCATCTGTCAATCAATCACCCCATCTGTCAATCAATCACCCCATCTGTCAATCAATCACCCCATCTGTCAATCAATCAATCAGCCCATCTGTCAATCAATCAGCCCATCTGTCAATCATCTGTCACAGGCCCACCTCCATCGGTACCGCCATTGGCACCGCCACACAGGCTACCAGTACCGCCATCGGTACCAGTACCACCACCAGTACCGCCACCAGGCCCAGCATCTATACTGCCACACAGACCCGCTACCAGTATCACCACTAGTGCCGCCATCGGTACCACCACCAGTACCACCGTCGGTAGTGCCACCACCACCTGTACCACCACCTGTACCGCCATCGGTACCATCACCACCCGTACCACCACCACCGGTACCACCACCACCCGTACCGCCATCGGTACCACCACCACCCATACCGCCATCGCTACCACCACCACCCGTACCGCCACCTGTACCGCCATCGGTACCGCCGCCACCACCACCACCCGTACCGCCATCGGTACCACCACCACCTGTACCGCCATTGGTACCACCACCACCCATACCGCCATCGGTACCACCACACAGGCCCACCACTAATACCTCCATCGGTACTACCACACAGACCGCCACCACTACCACCAGCAGTACCATTACACAGGCCCACCAATAAGCACTGCCATAATGTCCCAAAGGGTTTACACACCTGAGGAGGCATATGCCATTCTTGCCATGTCGGATGATGAGAGCAGCGGGGAGCTCCCATTATCCGATTCTGGTTCGGAATACGAGCCAGTGGAGGATAGTGGCTCAGAGTCCGAGTCCCCGGAGGAAACCGTCCCTCCCAAAAGAATGCGATCGGCACCAAGATCAGCACCAAGATCAGGAGAACTGCCCACCACCAGCAGCGCCATACCCCAGGAAGAGGAGCCCAGTACAAGCAATGGAAATGCACGCCCAACCCGAAGAATCCAGCCCCAATCCTACCTTCCCGATGCCCTGGCAAACCCCTTATGGTTGCCTGCCAACTCAGGATCCGCTATCATCCCCCCTTTCACCGCACAGCCAGGTGTGCAGCCCGACACTACAAATTTTTCTAAATTTGATTTATTTTTATTTTTTTTCTCACAAGATTTGCTGCAGAATATAGTGGATCAAACGAATCTGTATGCATCCCAATTTATTGCTGCCAACCCCGATTCTTCCTACGCCCGCATGTTCCAGTGGCGGCGTCTAACATTGGAGGAATTTAAATTATTTTTGGGCCTTATGTTCAATATGGGGCTTACAAAAAAGAACGAAGTCCATTCATATTGGTCCAAACGCCCCATCCAACACATGCCCATATATTCCGCTGTCATGTCCAGGAAAAGATACGACATGATTATGCGCTTTCTCCACTTCAATGACAATTCACAGTGCCCTCCCCGAGATCATCCCAACTACGACAAATTGTACAAGATACGCCCCCTAATCAATGCCTTTTCCCAGCGATTTGAAGAAGTTTTCATCCCAGACCAAAAAATTTGTGTGGACGAGTCCCTCGTACATTTCACCGGCCGACTGCAGTTCAAGCAGTACATACTAAGCAAGAGAGCCAGGTATGGGTTCAAATTAAATAAATTATGTGATCGAGCCACTGGATACGTCTGCAAATTCAGGATCTACGAAGGCAAAGACTCCCAGCTCCAGCCCCGTGATTGCCCCACATATATTGGAACCAGTGGGAAAATTGTCTGGGAGTTGGCATACCCCCTGTTCGGAAAAGGTTACCATTTATATGTTAATTATTATACCAGCCTGCCCCTTTTTCGCCACCTTTACAGTAAACAAACCCTGGCCTGCGGTACCTTCAAAAAAAAAAAACGGAAGGGATTCCCACAAAATTTATTGACAAAAAAATTGCGACCTGGAGAATCGGCATCCATGAGGAACGAGGAGGTGTTGGCCATGAGGTGGAGGGACAAGAAAGATGTCCACATCCTCTCTACGATCCACAATGACACCATGGTGGAGATCCCAAGAAGACGCGGCTCCATTGTAAAGCCTGAATGTGTCCACGACTACAATTTGTACATGGGGGGGGGGGTGGATTTAAACGACCAGATGCTACAGCCCTACTTATCAACCAGAAAGTCCCATTATTGGCACAAAAAAGTTGCGTTTCACATGGCCCTTTTTAATTTGTTTGTCTGCTACCAAAAAGCAACTCAAAATCACCGACTCCACTACCTCCAATATATCGAAGATATCATCGATGCCCTCATTTACCAACAAGATCCCGCCCCAGGAAGCATTCGCTCTGATAGTGTGAGTCGGCTTCACGAGCGACACTATCCCTTTAGCATCCCCCCCACAGAATCTGGAAGAAGACGCCAAAAGAAATGCCATGTATGCAGCAGAGGAGGAGTAAGAAGAGACACCAGCTATTATTGTCCCGATTGTCCCTCCCAACCTGGCCTGTGCATCGGAAATTGCTTCAAAAATTATCATACATCCATTAGTTCCCCTTATTATTAACAGACTGCCACTTCCCTATTTGCCTGCTACCATGTTACTAACTACCTTCCATGTTAATTAACTGACCCTGGCCTGTTTACCGACGATGCCTCTGCCTGCCGATTTAAACCACGTTTCTGACTTCCACGTGTACCGACCTTGGCCTGTTAATCGACCATGTTTTTGCCTGCCACTTGGACTGATCTTTTGGCCATCTACTTTTAGTACACAGGGGTCTCACATATGTGAGGGGCTTCAGAATAGCGTTCTGAGTAGAGAAAACCAGTTTTTCGTTTTCTGTGCTCCAAGAACAGGGTCTGGTTGCCCGGAGGCTTCAAAGCGATTTGGGTGGGAGAAGCCTCTACCCCTGTCCCCCTGGCCCTAAGCTTGATGGTCCTTCCTGCTGCCTGGACCAATAATTTGGCTGTGCTGACCATATTACTGCCTGTAATGACCCATGACATTATGGACCATGTTTCTTCCTGCTGCTTGGACCAATACTTTGGCTGTGTTGACCATATATCTGCCTGCTGCCTCTACTGACTTTGGACAGCATTTCTGCTGGGACACCTCTGCCTGCTACCTGGACCTGTACTTTGGCTGTGCTCTGGCTGTGCTGACAGTATCTCTGCCTGTGCGAACTATGGACAGTATTCCTGCCTGCTGCCTGGATGATTGCTTTTGCTGTCGCTGACCTCATCCCTGCCTGCTGCCTGGACCGATGCTCTCCTCTGTGGACCACTGCACTTCTAAAACCACAGGTAATCTTTTGTTATTTGGTATGTACCTGCTATGTGTTAGATATATGAAGGGCCTTCAAAAATGTGATCGGTAGTCAGAAAATGATATGTGCAATTAATGCTGCTAGAATGCCTGGAGGTGCTACTTGGATGTTGGGCCTCTGTATGTGGCCAGGCTGTGTAAAAGTCTCAAACATGTGGTATCGCCATACTCAGGAGGAGTAGCAGAATGCATTTTGGGGTGTAATTTTTGCTATGTACATATGTGTTAGAAATATCTTATAAATGGGCAACTTTGTGTAAAAAAAAATGCATTTTAATTTTTTCTCCACATTTTCCAAAACCTTCTGGAAAAAAATGAACCGTTCAAAAGACTCATAATGCCTCATAGATTATACGTTGGGGTGTGTGCTTTCCAAAATGGGGTCATTTTGTGGAAAATTCTATTGTCCTGGTGCTCCAGGGCCTTCAAAATTGTAATAGGTGGTTGAGAAAGGATATGTGCAATTTATGCTTGTAGAACGCCTGAAAGTGCTACTTCAATGTTGGGCCTCTGTATATGGCCAGGCTGTGTAAAAGTCTCACACATGTGGTATCGCTATACTCAGGAGGAGTAGCAGAATGCATTTTGGGGTGTAGTTGCAATTATGCATATGCTGTGTGAGAGAAAAAAACTGTTAATATGACCAGTTTGTGTAAAAAAAAAAAAAAAAAAAAAAAAAAAAAAAATTACATTTTCCCAAGAATTGTGGGAAAAAAATACTTCAAAAAACTCACCACACCTCTTAGTAAATACCTTGGACTGTCTACTTTCCAAAAAGGGGTAATTTTGGGGTATTTGTACTTTCCTCGCTTGTTAGTGTCTCAAGAAATGAGATATCCCTTCAGTACATCAGGCGTGATCAGATGTGATAAATTTTCAGTGATTGCCACCATAGTTTGTAGACTCTATAACTTTCACAAAGACCAAATAATATACACTAATTTGGGTTCATTTTACCAAAGATATGTAGCAGTATACATTTTGGCACAAGTTTATGAAGAAAAATTACTTATTTGCAAAATTTTACAATAGAAACTAAAAAAAAGTGTTTGTTTTTTTTAAAAAATTGCTGTTTTTTTGCTTATATCGCAAAAAATAAAAAACCCAGTGGCGATTAAATACCACCAAAAGAAAGCTCTATTTGTGAGAAGAAAATGATAAAAAATTTTGTTTGGATACAGTGTAGCATGACTAAGTAATTGTCATTCAAAGTGTGAGAGTACTGAAAGCTGAAAATTGGTCTGGGCGGGAAGGTGCATAAGTGCATGGTATTGAAGTGGTTAAACCATTAAAATTCGGTCTAAGTGTGTTCGTTAGCACTAATACACTGCCCAACAAGAATTCTCCTACCTTTGTGGCTATGTGTGATGAACAGATGAGCTTGGGCGTGTTATTTGGATATACTGTATTTATCGACTTAAAACACGCACCTTAACTTTAAAAAGGAGGTTTCAGGAAGAAATCTTACATTTTAAATAAGGATCAGTGCCCATCAATGCAGCCTAATCAGTGCCCATCAATGCAGCCTAATCAGTGCCCATCAATGCAGCCTAATCAGTGCCCATCAATGCAGCCTCACAAGTGCCATGAATGCAGCACCCACATTGACATGAATGCAGACTCACCATTGCCGTCAGTGCAGCCTGATTCATGTCCGTCTGCAGCCTTGAGGAGACAGGGAGGGGGACGGGATGAGCGCCGACAGACATACAAGAGAAACTCCTGTTTTCTCGGCTGCCTCTTTAATTGAAAGTCCCGCCTCCTATGATGGACAGAACAGTTGTCCAATGGCAGCGCAGGAGACGGGACTTCCTTTTACACAGGACGCCGTGTAAACAGGAAATACTCTTGTATCCTGTACGGCACTCATCCTGTCTCCTCCATGGCAGCCAGCATTTATATCTTTTGTGGCCCCTGGCGCTCAGGGATTCGTTGGGGGCCACAAAAGATATACATATGTCAAAATTACCAGGCAGCCCGTCCGAAACCGGAACGCGGGCGGCGATTGGCCCGCGGGCCGTACTTTGTACATGCCTGATCTAGAGGTAACAAAGAAGTTTAGAAGATCCAATTCTCTTTTTGTTTTATTTTCTGGGCCTCGTAAGGGTTCCGGAGCTTCTAAAAACACGATTGGAATAGAACCTCCCGCAGGGGTAGTGGCCCATTCAACATGGGCCGTAGCAACGTCCTGGGCGGAACGAGCTTCGGCTTCACCAGAGCGAATCGGCAAGGCGGCCACATGGACGAATTATTACACCTTTATTCATCATTTATAGGATGGACTTCATTTGGCAGGAAGGTCCTGCAGGCGGTAGTCCCACCCTGATGCCTCGTACACACGACCGGTTTTCCCGGCAGGAAAAAAAAAAACGACGCTTTTCCCTGATGGGATTCCTCTCAAGCCTGCCTTGCATACACACTGTCACACAAAAGGCAGCTGAACTTTTGAATGCCAAGAACTCGGTGACATCAAAGACTACGACGAGCCGACAAAATGACGTTCTATGCTTTCGAATTGTTTACGAGCATGCGCGTTCCCCCCCCTCATAAAAGCATACACACCAGCGGTTTTCACGACGGGAAAAAGGCCGCCAGGAATCACGACGGGGAAAAAAAATAGGGCAGGTTCTAATTTTTTTTGCGGCCAGTTTTCTCGTCGGGAAAACTGCTATGGAGCATACACACGACCGGTTTTCCTGACAAAAAGCTAACATGCCAGTTTTCCCGTCAGGAAAACCGGTCGTGTGTACGAGGCATAAGAGTAAGTACTCGTTTATCATCTCCAGGTGCTGTCCTGAAAGATGAGGTGCGGAAACCTTAGTTAGACTTACCGGTAACGGTATTTCTACGAGTCTTTCAGGACAGCACCGATAACCCTCCCTTGTTTATAAATGCTAATGTGTATGTGGTTGATAGGGATGAGCTTCGTGTTCGAGTCGAACATACGTTCGACTCGAACATCAGCTGTTCGATCGTTCGACGAAGATCGATTTGGGCCGTTCGCGCCAAATTCGAGTGACGCGAACGGCCCACAATGCACTACGCCATCGCAGTGTCATCCAGGCGCTGTGATTGGCCAAGCATGCACTGTGACCCCGCATGCTTGGCCAATCACAGCGCCGGCAGCGAGGAGAGCAATGATTGGCCACAGGCAGGATGCCTCTGGCCAATTATTGCTGAGGGGGTTTAGTACACGCCCCACACTATAAAAGGCCGCCAGCGCGGCGGCCTTGTGTAGTGTGTTCCGGAGCAGGGAAAGAGAAGCATAGGCAGGGACAGTGTCATTTTTTTCCCTTTACTAATCCTGGATTCCTTGTGTTTAGGGACAAATAAGGATAGGTAGGGAGAGTGTCAGTGACAGTGTGTTATTCTGTGCTAAACCTTGTTTGTAGGGACAGAGAGGTACAGTGAGGGAAAGTGTCAGTGTGCTATTCTGTGCTAAATCTTGTTTGTAGGGAGGGACAGAGTAGGAGAGTGAGGGAAAGTGTCAGTGTGCTATTCTGTTCTAAACCAATTTTGCTGTTCCATATTTTCAATCCTTGAGTTGAGGGACAGAGAGGTACAGTGAGTGAAACTGACAGTGTGCTATTCTGTTCTAAACCAATTTTGCTGTTCCATATTTTCAATCCTTGTGTTTAGGGACAGAGAAGGATAGGCAGGGGACAGTGTCAGTGTCATTGTTGCTAAGCCTCCTGCACAGTATACACCTAAAGGTAGCCCTTATTGCTCTTTTTCCCATCTCCCTGCAGGCCATCCATTAAAATGTCTGGAAGGCAAACAAGGAGAGGCAGACAGTCAGGAGGCAAAAAAAGAGGGCAAGCAGGCTCTGTGTCTGGGGGCAACAGTGCTGGTCGTGGACGCGGTGCATTGTCATCAGCACATGGCCATGGGACACGCTTGTCCTTCTTTTCGGCAGCTGGACATGTTGAGCCACATCATGCCGAAGACTTGGTAGAGTGGATGACCAAGCCCACCTCATCCTCCTCATCCTCTCTCACCCAGGCTCAGGGTACTGGCAAAGCAGCTGCCAAAGCGTCCTCTTCTCTGGTATCATTATCTTCATTAGTCAATCCTTCCCTAGACCCACCATGTCCTCCTCCTGAGGAGTCCCCCGAACTGTTTGAGCACAGTGTTGGGTACATGCTCCAGGAGGATGCCCAGCGTTTGGAAGGATCTGATGATCATACCCAGCTAGAGGAAGGCAGCAGCGTGAGAGCAGAGAGAGGGGATGCTCAAGAAGGACACCAATCTGGCAGTCATGCTCCAGCAGCTGCAGCATACTGCCAGATTGGCTCCAGTGATGAGGAGGGAGGGGATGATGAGGTCACTGACTCCACGTGGGTGCCTAATAGGAGAGAGGAGGAGGAGGATGAGGAGGAGGCACATCTCCAACGAGGCAGGATGCCCTTGAGTGGCCAGCGTATGGGCAGCACACCGACGGAATCACACGGCAGAGCTCCGCCTGTGCAGGGCGCTGCCTCTGCCCGTCATTCAAAAAGTTCTTTGGTGTGGGCCTTTTTTGAGGCGAGTGCATCAGATCGCACAGCTGCTGTTTGCAACATATGTCTCAAGCGTATATCGCGTGGCCAAAACATCAGCCGCTTGGGCACCACATGCTTGATCAGACATATGTTGACTTGCCATGCAGCTCGTTGGCAAGCCTACCTTAAAGACCCACACCAAAGAACAAAGCTGACCTCTTCTTGCACCGCATCAGCTGGGATCTCCAACCCCAGTATACCTTCACTCCTCTCTGAAACCTGCTCTGAGAGGAATGCAGGTGTAGAATTAGGTGTGTCACAGCCAAGTACTTGCGGGCACTCTGCTAGCAGTACACCAACGTCCGATTCTAGCAGGCAAATTTCCCTGCCCCAGCTGCTGGACCGTCAAAAGAAGTTCACTCCCAGCCATCCACATGCCCAGCGGTTGAATGCTAGCTTGGCTAAATTGCTAGCGCTTCAACTGCTGCCTTTTCAGTTGGTAGACTCGGCCCCCTTCCGTGAGTTTGTGCAATGTGCGGTTCCTCAGTGGCAGGTTCCCAAACGCCACTTTTTCGCACGGAAGGCGATTCCGGCTCTCTACATGCATGTGGAAGGCAATGTCTTGGCCTCGCTGGACAGGGCGGTCAGCGGTAAGGTGCATATTACCGCTGACTCATGGTCCAGCAGGCATGGACAGGGACGTTACCTTTCTTTCACGGCCCATTGGGTCACTCTTTTGGCAGCTGGGAAGGATGCAGGACAAGGTGCAGTAGTGTTGGAGGTTGTTCCACCGCCACGCCTCCAAAATGCTACTACTGGTTGTGACACACCTCTCTCCTCCACCCCCTCCTCTTCTAATTCCTCCATGGCCTCTTCCTGTGGTTTGTCCTCGGAACCAGCGGTGCTCCGTAGGCGTTCAAGGGGCTACGCAAGTACGCAGGCAAAAAGATGCCATGCCGTGCTTGCGCTGGTGTGTTTGGGGGACAGGAGCCACACTGGGGCAGAGGTCCTGTCTGCTCTGCAGGGGCAGGCCGAGAGGTGGTTGACGCCACGCCAGCTTAAGCCAGGAATGGTGGTTTGCGACAATGGCACCAACCTCCTCTCCGCCCTCCGACAGGGACAACTGACCCATGTGCCCTGTATGGCTCACGTCCTTAACCTGGTGGTGCAGCGGTTCTTGGGCAGGTACCCGGGCTTACAGGATGTCCTGAGGCAGGCCAGGAAAGTCTGTGTGCATTTCCGCAGATCTTATAATGCCAGTGCTCGCCTGGCTGAGCTGCAAAAGGAGTTGAACCTGCCCAAGAACCGCCTTATATGTGACATGCCCACCAGGTGGAACTCAACGTTGGCCATGCTGCAGCGGCTGCACACGCAGCAGAGGGCCATCAATGAGTACCTGTGCGACTACGGCACCAGGACAGGGTCAGGGTAGCTCGGGTTTTTTTCACCACGCCAGTGGGGCATGATCAGGGATGCATGCACTGTCCTGGCACCATTTGAGGAGGCCACGAGGATGGTGAGCAGTGACAGTGCATGCATCAGTGACACTGTACCTCTTGTCCACCTGTTGGAGCATACGCTGCGTGGAATAATGGACAGGGCACTTGAGGCAGAACAGAGGCAGGAAGAGGAGGACTTCCTTGCCTCTCAATGCCCCCTTTACCCAGACAGTGTTCCTTCTGTCCCACCCATCGCACAGGAAGAGGAGGAGGAGGAGGAGGAGGATTGTGTCAGCATGGAGGTGGAGGCTGGCACTCAGCATCATCAGCAGCAGTCTTTTAGGGATGATTTACAGTCCCAAGAAACCAGTGGACTTGTACGTGGCTGGGAGGAGGTGGCTGCGGATCATGTCGTCCTTAGTGACCCAGAGGACTCCGGACTGAATGCCTCAGCAAACCTACGCTGCATGGCCTCCCTGATCCTGCAAAGTCTGCGGAAGGATCCTCGTATTCTTCGGGTCAAGGAGAGGGACCATTACTGGCTGGCCACTCTCCTTGATCCACGGTACAAGGGTAAGGTTGCGGACCTTATCGTACCGTCGCAGAGGGAGCAGAGGATGAGACAACTCCGGGAGGCCTTGCAGAAAGGTCTGTGCAACGCGTTCCCAGAGACTGGGAGGTTACAAACTCCTGGACCTGGACAACGAGTTGCTGAGGCTTCGGGCAGTCAAAGAAGGAGCGGTGGGGAAGGTGGCCGTCTGACCGATGCGTTCAGACAATTCTTTAGTCCGCAGTCCCAAAGTATGATCGGTTCCAGCAACCATCGCCAGCGTCTGATATACATGGTCCAGGAATACCTAGGGGCAAGGTCAGACTTGGACACCTTCCCCACCGAAAATCCTCTGGCTTACTGGGTCTTGAGGATGGATCACTGGCCAGAGCTTGCACAGTATGCAATTGAGCTACTGGCCTGTCCTGCATCCAGCGTTCTTTCAGAACGCACATTCAGTGCTGCTGGAGGATTTGTCACGGATCACAGGGTGCGCCTGTCCACCGACTCGGTTGATCGACTGACTTTCATCAAGATGAACCAGTCTTGGATCACCACCAGCTACCACACACCAGATGCTGATATAACAGACTAATTGATTTTAAAATGTCACATCCCTTCAAGACTGATGCTGATGCTGAGTGCCTGTGCTGTTATGTTGACTGGCTATCCTCCTCCTCCTCAATGATACGATTAATGATGATAGCTTGGAAGATCATTTTGGTTTATGGGTGACGCCACCAGTGGCTAAGGCCCAATTTTTCAGCCCCTGTTTAACAGGGGCGTGTAATTAAAATTTTTGATGCAATACTTTGCAACAGGCCTCATTGCTGTGCTCCAAGTACAGTATCTGTGAGGGGTTGCAGTGTTGTGCCACCAGTGCCTAAGGCCCAATTTTTCAGCCCCTGTTCAACAGGGGCATGCAATTATAATTATTTATCTAATAATTCACAGCAGGGCCCATTGCTGCGCCCACCAAGAGTAACTGTCAGGCCTTACAGTGTTGTGGCACCAGCACCACCATCACCACCACCACCACCACCAAAGGCCCAATTTTTCAGCCCCTGTTCAACAAAGGCATGCAATTATAATTATTGATCTAATAATTCACAGCAGGGCCCATTGCTGCGCCCACCAAGAGTAACTGTCAGGCCTTACAGTGTTGTGGCACCAGCACCACCATCACCACCACCACCACCACCAAAGACCCAATTTTTCAGCCCCTGTTCAACAGGGGCATGCAATTATAATTATTGATCTAATAATTCACAGCAGGGACCATTGCTGCGCCCAACAAGAGTAACTGTCAGGCCTTACAGTGTTGTGGCACCAGCACCACCATCACCACCACCAAAGGCCCAATTTTTACTACCACTGATCAACAATTATATGTTATTACAATTCCTGATATAATAGTTGACAGCAGGGCGTTCCAGCACCCACCAAGAATAACTGTGAGTGCTTTCAGTGTTGTGCCAACACCAACACCTAAGGGGCCAATTTCTGCAGAGTATAAACGGAAGGTCCCTACTTTCAAACATCCAACTTACAAACTACTACTACTTGCAAATGGAAGAAGACAACAAGAAGTGAGAGGAAATCTACCCCTAGGAAGGAAAATTCTCTCCTGTAAGAATTAATATGGGAGAAAGGTGTCTCCTCTGTACTGATGCTTTATCAGCAATCCTTGTTTCAATAAAAACACCACATTTCAAAAACAGTTGTCATTGGGACGCAAAGTGAGGTGAAATGTTCTGAACAGGGGCACAGACAGCAAAAAAAATGTGACAGGGGTGATAACCGTTCCCTATGTTTTACAAAAAGCTAAAAAAAAGGAATTTGGCATGGAGCTCCACTTAAACAATGCAGCTGTTCAAAATTACAAACAGATTCTACATAAGAACAAACCTACAGTCCCTGTCTTGTATGCACCGCCTGTATACGGCTGTTCAGAGTATATAGGGCCTTTTTTATTTTATGTGCGGGGTTCCCCTTAATATCCATACAAGACCCAAAGGGGCTGGTAATGGGCTGGGGTAGGGGGGGGGGGGGCTTGATGGGGTAGCTATGCCATTTTTCCTAAAGATTTTCATCCATATTACCGGGACCAGACATTACATTAAAGCCGCAAGCAGTTTTAAATGGCTTTTTTCCCTTTAGAAATGTTATTTTGTGCAGGGACAGTTCTAAGCACGGGAAACACGTGGTACTTCACAGGCATACTTTAGACACCCCCCAGGTACGATATTTAAAGGAATATTTGACTTTTTTTTTTCACTTTATGCATCATTAAAATGACTGCTCCGGGAAAACGTCCGTTTTTAAAACTTCTTTTTGCATTGATACATGTCCCCTGGTGCAGAACCCAGGTTCCCAAACTCTGTTTCGGACAATAACATGCATAATAGTTGTTATAATTAGCACTTTAGAATCCGAACGTTCGCATCCATTGTATTTAATAGGGTTCTAATGTTCGTGCGAACTTTCGGTCCGTTCGCGGGTTCTGGTGCGAACCGAACCCGGGGGTGTTCGGCTCATCACTAGTGGTTGATATGTTCTGCTTATATAATTTCAGCATGGCCAGAGGTACTCGATAACAACTGAGGCCATGGTGGAAGTGTAAAGGCTTTTTACCACGCGGTCAGCCGTGTCCAATCACGCTGTTGATCGGCTCTTCCTCACTCGCGTCTGACAGACACGAGTAGAGGAGAGCCGATCGATGGCTCTCCTGACGGGGGGTTCGCGCTGATTGCCCCCCCCCCTCGGATGCCGCTCAGGACCACTAGGGAAGCACCTAACATGTGGATGGCCAGGTAAGTCCCCCATGGCCATCCACATGTATAAAAATATGCCTTACTTATGCCAATCAGTGCCCACAAATTGGCACTGACTGGCACCATCTTGGCACAATTTTTTTTTGTGATGCCCAGCAATGCCACCCACCAGTGTCCATCAGTGCCACCTATCAGTGCCCATCTGTGCCCACCTATCGGTGCCCTTCTGTGCCACCCATAAGTACCCATCAGTGCCGCATACCAGTGCCCATCATTAGTGCCCATCAGTGCCACCTCACTGGTACCGCTTTATCAATGCCCGTCAGTGCAGCCATGTCAGTGCAGCCATATCAGTGCCCGTCAGTGCAGCCATATCAGTGCCCGTCAGTGCAGCCATATCAGTGCCCGTCAGTGCAGCCATATCAGTGCCCGTCAGTGCAGCCATATCAGTGCCCGTCAGTGCAGCCATATCAGTGCCCGTCATTGAAGAAGAAAACATACTTATTTACCAAAAAAATTTACAGAAACAAACTTATATTTTTTCTAAATTTTCGCTCTCTTTTTTTTTATTTTTTATTTGTTGTGCAAAAAATAAAAATCGCAGAGGCGATCAAATACCACCAAAAGAAAGCTCTATTCGTGGGAACAAAATGATAAAACATTTGTTTGGGTACAGTGTAGCATGACCGCGCAATTGTCATTCAAATTAGGACAGCGCTGAAAGCTGAAAATTGGCTTGGGCATAGGGTGACCACATTTCCAAACTGCCATTCAGGGGCACCCTCCCTTCCCAAAAATCAGCTTGTGCTGTAACGAATCACAGCACAGTGATCGGATAAAAGAGGCGGGATTTATGATTTCTCCAATCACAAGCAGGGGGCGGGGATTGTGCTCCTCCAGGCATTCCTGGACAGGACAAGTACTGTCAGTGAGTAAAGCGGTGATGTGGTGGCCTTTTTTGGGGGCATCAGATTGGCCCGGGGGGGGGTGTCTGTGTCAGTTTCATTCAGGGACACTGTATTGTCCTGGAATGAATGTGCCCGGGACAGACCTGCAAAATGCGGGACTCTCCCGGCCAATCTGGGACACGTGGTCACCCTACCTGGGCAGGACGGTGTATAAGTGCCTGGTATTGAAGTGGTTAAAGGAATGACTGCAGTGTTTCCTGGGAAGTGGGTGGAGCTGCGCTCTCTCCAGGTGCTGTCCTAAAAGACTCGTAGAAATACCGTTACCGGAAAGTCTAACTAAGGTTTTCTATAGTAGAGACTAAATGTCAGTGTTACATTGTATCTTTCTATGTTACACATTAAATGTCATTGTTACTTTGTATCTTTCTATGTTACACATTAAATGTCAGTGTTACATTGTATCTTTCTATGTTACACATTATATGTCAGTGTTACATTGTATCTTTCTATGTTACACATTATATGTCAGTGTTACATTGTATCTTTCTATGTTACACATTATATGTCAGTGTTACATTGTATCTTTCTATGTTACACATTATATGTCAGTGTTACATTGTATCTTTCTATGTTGCACATTAAATGTCAGTGTTACATTGTATCTTTCTATGTTCTACATTAAATGTCAGTGTTACATTGTATCTTTCTATGTTCTACATTAAATGTCAGTGTTACATTGTATCTTTCTATGTTCTACATTAAATGTCAGTGTTACATTGTATCTTTCTATGTTGCACATTAAATGTCAGTGTTACATTGTATCTTTCTATGTTCTACATTTAATGTCAGTGTTACATTGTATCTTTCTATGTTGCACATTAAATGTCAGTGTTACATTGTATCTTTCTATGTTGCACATTAAATGTCAGTGTTACATTTTGTATCTTTCTATGTTACACATTATATGTCATTGTTACATTGTATCTTTCTATAGTAGAGACTAAATGTCATCGTTGCATGGTTCCCCCGGCAGCGGGGTCTGGCCCTTGCTGCGTGACTCCGCCACGGCGTAGGATCTCCTCTTGTTTTGTCTGCCTCTCTTCCTATCGAGTTGTTTTTTCCTCTCGTCTGCTAATATCCCAAGGGTATTCCGCGCTCCGCGCCACGGATCTGCAGCGCGCCGACAGACAGGACAGATCTCATAATCATGACAGGACAAACAACTTGCCATCAGTCAGCCTGCGCTGGGTCACACACACCGCCGCTACTTCACGTGATTGTCATTTCACCGCGCGATACCGAAGCGTCTTCCTCGCCTGCTCGATCGCTCAGCTGAACTCCAGGCGGATATAAAAGACACAAATGAATGCAACCCTGTCTTCATCATATACATCATTAAATGTTTTTGTTAAATGCGAGCAGCGGAAGCCCCCTGAATTCGGCTTGGTATCAGTGTTGGTACAGCAGAGCTCAGACTGGGAGAGAGGGAAGCCGAAGAAGGAGATGGCTGGTTGAGCTGGAGTGCAAGCATGCTGATGGGAGGAGAGAGCAGAGCGACAGATGAGCTCATCCGTCTGCTGCTTCTCCTTTCACTGTCCAGTCTCAGGCTGTAAGTGTTACTGAGCTGCAGCAGAGAAAAAAAAATCAGGGCCCTGCTGTGTGGCGGAGCGGTGTAAATCCCAGGACTGGATGCACAGAAATACAACACCTTTGGCAGGTAAAAAAAGTTCCTATATATGTATGATATAATCATTGGTTTAGCCACTTGCCTGACTTGTTTTTTTCCTTGTAATCTTTGAACCCGTTATCAAACTCTGAGGCCCTTTTTGTATTTTTTTTGTTTTGTTATATATATATATATATATATATATATATATATATATATATATCAATTATATAGTGTTATATTTTTATATCTATGCCTGCAATCCCGCCGCTCGCCAGTGTTTCTCGGGCTTACTGTTTTTATTGGCGTGCCTGAGAAACGAGCGGCTGGCTGGTCAGTGACTAGATCACTTTTGATTGCCTCTATGACCTTGGAGGACCCGAGTGATGTCATGACAGAAGTAAACAATTTTAATTTATTTTTTAAAGCAAAAGTTCCAAAAAATTTTTTAAGTCCCTTCCAGTCCATGCTGGAAGAAAAAATAAATTATATATAATTAAAATATGTAAATATTATTAAGATTTTTATATAATAATAATAATATTATTTATATATTTATTTTTTTGGTGAAAGATCAAAAAATTATTTATGTTTTTTTATCTTTTGCTTTTTTTAAAGGTAAAGGAGAGATTTGGGGTCTTTTTGACAAAGGGACAGTGTAAAGATAAAATGTAAAGCGTCCCCATCCCTCCATTTTTATTTTATTTTTTTGATCCTTTGCTTTTAGAGGTAAAGGAAAGATCTGGGATCTTATAGACCACAGATCTCTACATAAAAAGCACCTGTTAATCTTATTTATATTACAAGGGATGTTTACATTAGCTTCATTGGAGGACAGGTGAGACATCAGGGGTCTTTTAGACCCCTGATGTCTCATTAAAGGGAACCTGTTCTTTTAGACCCCTGATGTCTCATTAAAGGGAACCTGTTCTTTTAGACCCCTGATGTCTCATTAAAGGGAACCTGTTCTTTTAGACCACTGATCTCTCATTTAAGAGAATATGGTCCTTTAGACCCCTGATGTCTCATTTAGGAGAAGCTGGTCTTTTAGACCCCTGATGTCTCATTTAAGAGAAACTGTTACCAAAAAAAAGCATCATATAGGGGTTTTTTGTCCCCTATGTGATGAAAAAACTTTAGTAAGAAATTCAAGTTACACCCAAGCACACAAAGCCCCCTTCCCTACATACGCACACGTACAAATGTAAATGTCCGGGACGCCTACCGTATGCACAAAACGCTACACATTATGTATTGCTGCAAGGGAGATCAATAATTCCCGACCCCTTATTTACAATTCCCTCTACACTGATGACCTGTAGGGGCTTAGCGTCACCTATGAAAAATTTAGGGTACTGATTTTGAAGTTTGCCGCTTTTAACGGGTGTGCGCAATTTTAAAGCTTGACATGTTGGGTATCTATTTGCTCGGTGCAACCTAATTTTACCCAAAAATAGAGTAATATATTGCGTTTCTGTGCCCTAAAATTAATGTCCGTGTATTTATTTTTATTTTTTTTACTGAAATTTTGTTTTTCATAAACCGTTGGTGTGTGACATAAAAAATTGGAACAACGGCTATTTTATTTCTTTAGGGTGTCCGCTTTCAGAAAATATGTTTTGAGGGTTTTAAGTAATCTTCAGACCTAAAATTTTTTTTTTTGTTAAACGCATGCAAATTTTGGCAGCGAAAGGGTTAAAAGGTATGTAAACCCTACCAATGAGCTTCTCCTCCTATTCACTCCCTTTTAGGTCTGTTGGATAAAATACTTTTAATGATAGAAAATATTTGTTTGCTGCAATGCAAAAAAATAGAAAATACCTGTTGATTCTGCCAGAAATCCAGTGAGCTGGTAGAAGTGGTATGTAGAAGGTAGCAGAACCTGCATGTACACTATATTACCAAAAGTATTGGGACGCCTGCCCTTACACACACATGAACTTTATTGGCTTCTTAGTCCGTAGGGTTCAATATTGAGTTGGCGCACCCTTTACAGCTATAACAGCTTCAACCAGTGGCGGTTGGTGAAGTTTTAGGATGGGGGGGGCGCCAGACCCCACCCTTCCTTTTTGACCAATCCCACTTGGTGGAAATGGGCGTGGTTTCAGCTAAATAGTGGGCGTAGCTCTAAGGTGGTGTGGTTATCATCTGAGATGATGGAGGGAGAGAGAGGGAGGGACAGCAGGCCCAGATCCTACACAACAATAGAAATATGTGTATTCTAGAAAGTTTAACAATCAGCAGATAAAGATACTCCAAACACCTGTTGTTGGCGCTTCAATCATCCCGGCACCATGGTTGTTATGGTGTCAGGATGATTGAAGTGCATTATTTCTATTATTACATTGTAATATAAAATGAAATCATTCAACTCACCTTAATGCAGAATCAGTGGGAGCCCCGAGCGTGTCGCCTGCCACCAGATGCCATCCGGTGCCCCCAGCGGAGTCCCTGCTTACATGCAACCTCTGTCTCATCAAATGCAGCCTCTGTCCCATCAAATGCAGCCTGTCGCCTCTGTCCCTTCAAATGCAGCCTCTGTCCCTTCAAATGCAGCCTCTGTCCCTTCAAATGCAGCCTCTGTCCCTTCAAATGCAGCCTCTGTCCCATCAAATGCAGCCTGTCGCCTCTGTCCCATCAAATGCAGCCTGTCGCCTCTGTCCCATCAAATGCAGCCTGTCTCCTCTGTCCCTTCAAATGCAGCCTCTGTCCCATCAAATGCAGCCTCTGTCCCATCAAATGCAGCCTGTAGCCTCTGTCCCATCAAATGCAGCCTCTGTCCCATCAAATGCAGCCTGTCGCCTCTATCCCTTCAAATGCAGCCTCTGTCCCTTCAAATGCAGCCTGTGTCCCATCAAATGCAGCCTGTGTCCCATCAAATGCAGCCTGTGTCCCATCAAATGCAGCCTCTGTCCCCTCTGTCCCATCAAATGCAGCCTGTGTCCCATCAAATGCAGCCTGTCTCCTCTGTCCCTTCAAATGCAGCCTCTGTCCCATCAAATGCAGCCTGTAGCCTCTGTCCCATCAAATGCAGCCTCTGTCCCATCAAATGCAGCCTGTCGCCTCTATCCCTTCAAATGCAGCCTGTGTCCCATCAAATGCAGCCTGTGTCCCATCAAATGCAGCCTGTGTCCCATCAAATGCAGCCTCTGTCCCCTCTGTCCCATCAAATGCAGCCTGTGTCCCATCAAATGCAACCTCTGTCCCCTCTGTCCCATCAAATGCAGCCTGTGTCCCATCAAATGCAGCCTCTGTCCCATCAAATCCCCCCCCCCCTTCTCCGTGGGAGCACAGCGGCACTTACCTTGCTGTGTGGTTGTCTCTCCTGTTGTGTCTCCTTCCACTGGCAGCGGCCATGAAGGAGTCTGCTCCTTATACTTCCGGTTTTCTCTCTCTCGGGCGCAATGGGAGAGAGAACAGGAAGTGGCATCTAACTCGGATGTCAATCAAACTGCCCGGCCGTAGTAATAGATACTACGAGCGCCAGGCGGAAGCTACTCGGCGCATCGGAGAGCGCCGCAAGGCGGGACAAAAGTCCGCAAATGAAGCGCCGCGTCTGCAATCTTGTGATTGCATTGACGTGGCGCTTCCCATAATGCACCTGGGACGGCGCCCGAACATAGTGCAGTTAGTTAAAGCGGTTCTCCCGCGGCCAAATCGTTTGGTTTTTTTTCATGCCATTACAAAGTATTCTGCCTATTACATGTCTACTCACGTCTCCGTGTCTTTTAGTCCACCGCATCGCTATTCAGTTAGAAATGATAACTTATATTCCCTTTTCCTACGGATTGCCATTTTGCTTGTGGGCATTAGAATCCCACAAGCATGTACTTCCTCCTTGCGGCGAATGCTGAACTCCCAGCATTCACCGCTTGTTCTTGTTTTCGAAATCGAAAACTCCGGTGGGTGTAACAAGATGTCCGCTTGCCCCCTTCTCACTCTATCATTACTGTGAAGGAGTGTGGGGTGTAGCAAGATGGCGGCGACGAAACGTCACTTCCGGAGCAATCTGTGATGGGTAGCAAAATATGACACTACACCGGCGTCGCAGAAAGTTACCGCCCCCTTGTCAAGCGATATCTTGCAGCAAGGCTCGGCAATGAATACTGGGAGCTATGACAAATGCTCCCAGGTTACATTGCGTTACAAGGATATGACGTAACTCCCGCAGAATTCCCGGAGCAGAGGAGACAGGAAACAGATATAAAATGGAGATTTATTAAGGTACTGTACAGAAAAATAAAAAAACAATGCCCGTTTCGACATTAATTACATTATGTCCATTGAATAAGATAAGGTCTAAAAATCGGGTGGAGCTCCACTTTAAAGTGGTTGTAAACCTCACTTTTTTTTTTTATAAAAACCTGCAAGACAAAGGCATAATGAGCAAGTATGACTAGCATACTAGCTCATTATGCATTATTTACCTTAGATCGAAGCCGTCCTCGTCTCCCCCTCCGGCCGCAGACATCTCTCACGGAGGTTACTTCCGGGTATCGCCACTCCGGCACTGTGATTGAATGGGCCGCCACTGGCTTCAACTCTTCTGGGAAGGCTGTCCACAAGGTTTAGGAGTGTCTATGGGAATGTTTGACCATTCTTCCAGAAGCACATTTGTGAGGTCAGTCACTGATGTTGGACGAGAAGGCCTGGCTCACAGCCTCCGCTCCAATTCATCCCAAAGTTGTTCTATCAGGTTGAGGTCAGGACTCTGTGCAGGCCAGTCAAGTTCCTCCACCCCAAACGCGCTCTTTATGGACCTTTCTAATCAGCCAATCACATGGCAGCAACTCAATGCATTTAGGCATCTAGATGCGGTGAAGACTTGCTGAAGTTCAAACCGAGCATCAGAATGGGTAAGAAAGGGGATTGAAGTGACTTTGAACGTGGCATAGTTGTTGGTGCCAGACAGGCTGGTCTGAGTTTTTTAAAAACTGCTGATCTACTGGGATTTTCACACACAACCATCTCTCGGGTTTACAGAGAATGGTCCGAAAAAGAGAAAATATCCAGTGAGCGGCGGTTGTGTGGAGGAAAATGCCTTGTTGATGTCAGAGGAGAATGGGCAGACTGGTTCCAGATGATAGAAAGGCAACAGTAACTCAAATAACCACTCGTTACAGCCAAGGTATGCAGAATACCATCTCTGAATGGACAACACATCGAACCTTGAAGCAGATGGGCTACAGCAGCAGAAGACCACACCGGGTGCCACTCCTGTCAGCTAAGAACAGGAAACTGAGGCTATAATTCACACAGGATAACCAAAATTGGACAATAGAAGATTGGAAAAACGTTGCCTGGTCTGACGATTCTTGATTTCAGCTGCGACATTCAGATGGTGGGGTCAGAATTTGGCGCATGGATCCATCCTGCCTTATATCACCGGTTCAGGCTGGTGGTGGTGGTGTAATAGTGTGCGGGATATATTCTTGACACACTTTGGGCCCCTTAGTACCAACTGAGCATCATTTAAACGCCACGACCTACCTGAGTATTGTTGCCGACCATGTCCATCCCTTTATGACTACAGTGTCTCCATCTTCTGATGGCTCCTTCCAGCAGGATAATGCACCATGTCACAAAGCTCCAATCATCTCACCACCGGACAATGAGGTCCCTGTACTCCAATGGTCTCCACACTCACCACATCTCATCCAATAGAGCAGCTGTGGGATGTGGTGGAACGGGAGATTGGCATCATGGATGTGCAGCTGACAAACCTGCAGCAACTGCATGATGCTATCATGTCACTATGGAGCAAAATCTCTGAGGAATGTTTCCAACACCTTGTTGAATCTATTTCATGAAGAATGAAGGCAAAAGGGGGTCCAACTCTGTACTAGCAAGGTGTACCTAATAATAAAGAGGCCAGTGAGTGTATATATTATATACAGTATCTCACAAAAGTAAGTACACCCTCACATTTTTGTAAATATTTTATTCTATCTTTTCATGTGACAACACTGAAGAAATGACACTTTGCTACAATGTAAAGTAGTGAGTGTACAGCTTGTATAACAGTGTAAATTTGCTGTCCTCTCAAAATAACTCAACACACATTAATGTCTAAACCGCTGGCAACAAAAGTGAGTACACCCCTAAGTGAAAATGTCCACATTGGGCCCAAAGTGTCAATATTTTGTGTGGCTGCCATTATTTTCCAGCACTCCTTAACCCTCTTGGGCATGGAGGTCACCAGAGCTTCACAGGTTGCCACTGGCAGAGGCGGCTCTTTAATTAGGCGGTCGCCTAAGGCCTCGCACTCACAGGGGCCTCGCGGCCGCCTAACTTACCCAATGTATTACCCCAGTTTTGAGCGACTGGGGACCTTAACGCTGCTGTGCTCAGGCAGCGTTAAGAGCCCTGACTCAGGAGCGGGGCCGCCAGCGTCCCTAAAAACCAGTGAATATCTGTGACACCACTCCTTGTGACGTCAATGACCCAGCATGCCCTCAGTCAATGACGTCACAAGGGGGCGGGTTAACCAGGTGACATCACCGGGTGGCCCCGCCCCTTAGTTATTAAATTCCCATTATTTTTCCCATTATGGACATGAGTGGGGCCCCATGTCAAGTTTTTACCTAAGGCCTCACAAAGCCTAGAGCCGCCTCTGGCCACTGGAGTCCTCTTCCACTCCTCCATGACGACATCACGGAGCTGGTGGATGTTGGAGACTTTGCTCTCCTCCACCTTCCATTTGAGGATGTCCCACAGATGATCAATAGGGTTTAGGTCTGGAGACATGCTTGGCCAGTCCATCCCCTTTACCCTCAGCTTCTTTATCAAGGTAGTGGTCGTCTTATGGGTGTGTTTGCGGTCGTTATCATGTTGGAATACTGCCCTGCGGCCCAGTCCTTGAAGGAGCCATACTTTTTGTGTCTCTGCCCCGCCCACCAGGCCACAGCTAAGGTCTCCCCAATAGAATCCTTGAACGCGTGACAACCTGAAACTAGACATTTTCTTTGTGTTGGCTGGTAAGAAGTAGGGTGACCACATTTCCAAACTGCCATTCAGGGACACATCCCCTCTCTCACCTTCCCCAAAAAAAGATGAGGCGGGGGGAAATGTAGTCTTGGGGGTTGATGGGGAATTTGGCGGCGGGTTATTTGTCGGGTGAATGTGCCACTTGCCACCAGATGCAGTGCCGCTTGCCACCCATAGCCTGCCACCAGATGCAGTGCTGCTGTCACTCCCTCTGCATGAGCCTCGTGCGTAGAAGGAAAGGAGTGGTGTCACTATCTGGGGAGTGAAGATAACACCAGTCCCTGCCGCTGGGTGCCGGAGGGGGAGGAGGTGCCGAGGTGGGTGGGGACAACAGTGCTGCACTAGGCGCAGGCCTCGCTCCCGGTCTCCCTGTCTGTGAGTAAATTGTCACTGGTTGCAAGACGCCAGGCAGCGCTGGCCCTAGCAACCACTTCCGGATATGTAGTTATTAGTTAGTAGGGGGTGGCTGTGTCTTCTATTTCAATACAATGTCCCGGAATGAAGCTGCCCGGGACCCAGGACAGACATGTCCATTTGCGGGACAGTCCCGGGCAATCCGGGACACATGAGCACCCTAGTAAGAAGGCTCGTCAGCGCTCCTCTACCGTCACACCTGTGGCGACAGGTCCTCTTTGAAGACCCGGCGTACGAAAGTGCAGGCTGCCCTATGGCACGAGCCGCATCTCGCCAACTTTTTTTGGAGCAGCTCTTTGATGGCACAAATAAAATTGATTCAGGAAGAGAAGATGAAAAAGAAAGCGGAGGAGCGCTGAGACTAGAGGCGGATCAATACAGGGCGAGCGAGGGAAGAGCCTACAGGCCACCACAGGCTCCAGAGATTGGTCCTAACTAGTGATGAGCCGAACGGACCGAAAGTTCGCACGAACATTAGAACCCTATTAAATACAATGGATGCGAACGTTCGGATTCTAAAGTGCTAATTATAACGACTATTATCCATGTTATTGTCCTAAAAAGGGTTTGGGAACCCGGGTTCTGCACCAGGGGACATGTATCAATGCAAAAAGAAGTTTTAAAAACGGACGTTTTCCGGGAGCAGTCATTTTAATGATGCATAAAGTGAAAAATAAAAAAAAGTCAAATATTCCTTTAAATATTGTACCTGGGGGGTGTCTAAAGTATGCCTGTGAAGTGCCACGTGTTTCCCGTGTTTAGAACTGTCCCTGCACAAAATGACACTTCTAAAGGAAAAAAAAGCCATTTAAAACTGCTTGCGGCTTTAATGTAATGTCTGGTCCCGGTAATATGGATGAAAATCTTTAGGAAAAATGGCATAGCTACCCCATGACCCCCCCCCCCCCACCCCAGCCCATTACCAGCCCCTTTGGGTCTTGTATGGATATTAAGGGGAACACCGCACACAAAATAAAAAAGGCCCTATATACTCTGAACAGCCGTATACAGGCGGTGCATACAAGACAGGGACTGTAGGTTTGTTCTTATGTAGAATCTGTTTGTAATTTTGAACAGCTGCATTGTTTAAGTGTAGCTCCATGCCAAATTCCTTTTTTTTTAGCTTTTTGTAAAACATAGGGAACGGTTATCACCCCTGTCACATTTTTTTTGCTGTCTGTGCCCCTGTTCAGAACATTTCACCTCACTTTGCGTCCCAATGACAACTGTTTTTGAAATGTGGTGTTTTTATTGAAACAAGGATTGGTGATAAAGCATCAGTACAGAGGAGACACCTTTCTCCCATATTCATTCTTACAGGAGAGAATTTTCCTTCCAAGGGGTAGATTTCCTCTCACTTCCTGTTGTCTTCTTGCGTTTGCAAGTAGGAGTCGTTTGTAAGTTGGATGTTTGAAAGTAGGGACCTTCCGTTTATACTCTTCAGAAATTGGCCCCTTAGTTGTTGGTGTTGGCACAACACTGAAAGCACTCACAGTTACTCTTGGTGGGTGCTGGAACGCCCTGCTGTCAAGTATAATATCAGGAATTGTAATAACATATAATTGTTGATCAGTGGTAGTAAAAATTGGGCCTTTGGTGGTGGTGATGGTGGTGCTGGTGCCACAACACTGTAAGGCCTGACAGTTACTCTTGGTGGGCGCAGCAATGGTCCCTGCTGTGAATTATTAGATCAATAATTATAATTGCATGCCCCTGTTGAACAGGGGCTGAAAAATTGGGCCTTAGGCACTGGTGGCACAACACTGCAACCCCTCACAGATACTGTACTTGGAGCACAGCAATGAGGCCTGTTGCAAAGTATTGCATCAAAAATTTTAATTACACGCCCCTGTTAAACAGGGGCTGAAAAATTGGGCCTTAGCCACTGGTGGCGTCACCCATAAACCAAAATGATCTTCCAAGCTATCATCGTTAATCGTATCATTGAGGAGGAGGAGGAGGAGGAGGATAGCCAGTCAACATAACAGCACAGGCACTCAGCATCAGCATCAGTCTTGAAGGGATGTGACATTTTAAAATCAATTAGTCTGTTATATCAGCATCTGGTGTGTGGTAGCTGGTGGTGATCCAAGACTGGTTCATCTTGATGAAAGTCAGTCGATCAACCGAGTCGGTGGACAGGCGCACCCTGTGATCCGTGACAAATCCTCCAGCAGCACTGAATGTGCGTTCTGAAAGAACACTGGATGCAGGACAGGCCAGTAGCTCAATTGCATACTGTGCAAGCTCTGGCCAGTGATCCATCCTCAAGACCCAGTAAGCCAGAGGATTTTCGGTGGGGAAGGTGTCCAAGTCTGACCTTGCCCCTAGGTATTCCTGGACCATGTATATCAGACGCTGGCGATGGTTGCTGGAACCGATCATACTTTGGGGCTGCGGACTAAAGAATTGTCTGAACGCATCGGTCAGACGGCCACCTTCCCTACCGCTCCTTCTTTGACTGCCCGAAGCCTCAGCAACTCGTTGTCCAGGACCAGGAGTTTGTAACCTCCCAGTCTCTGGGAACGCGTTGCACAGACCTTTCTGCAAGGCCTCCCGGAGTTGTCTCATCCTCTGCTCCCTCTGCGACGGTACGATAAGGTCCGCAACCTTACCCTTGTACCGTGGATCAAGGAGAGTGGCCAGCCAGTAATGGTCCCTCTCCTTGATCCGAAGAATACGAGGATCCTTCCGCAGACTTTGCAGGATCAGGGAGGCCATGCAGCGTAGGTTAGCTGAGGCATTCAGTCCGGAGTCCTCTGGGTCACTAAGGACGACATGATCCGCAGCCACCTCCTCCCAGCCACGTACAAGTCCACTGGTTTCTTGGGACTGTAAATCATCCCTAAAAGACTGCTGCTGATGATGCTGAGTGCCAGCCTCCACCTCCATGCTGACACAATCCTCCTCCTCCTCCTCCTCTTCCTGTGCGATGGGTGGGACAGAAGGAACACTGTCTGGGTAAAGGGGGCCTTGAGAGGCAAGGAAGTCCTCCTCTTCCTGCCTCTGTTCTGCCTCAAGTGCCCTGTCCATTATTCCACGCAGCGTGTGCTCCAACAGGTGGACAAGAGGTACAGTGTCACTGATGCATGCACTGTCACTGCTCACCATCCTCGTGGCCTCCTCAAATTGTGCCAGGACAGTGCATGCATCCCTGATCATGCCCCACTGGCGTGGTGAAAAAAAAACCGAGCTCCCCTGACCCTGTCCTGGTGCCGTAGTCGCACAGGTACTCATTGATGGCCCTCTGCTGCGTGTGCAGCCGCTGCAGCATGGCCAACGTTGAGTTCCACCTGGTGGGCATGTCACATATAAGGCGGTTCTTTGGCAGGTTCAACTCCTTTTGAAGCTCAGCCAGGTGAGCACTGGCATTATAAGATCTGCGGAAATGCACACAGACTTTCCTGGCCTGCCTCAGGACATCCTGTAAGCCCGGGTACCTGCCCAAGAACCGCTGCACCACCAGGTTAAGGACGTGAGCCATACAGGGCACATGGGTCAGTTGTCCCTGTCGGAGGGCGGAGAGGAGGTTGGTGCCATTGTCGCAAACCACCATTCCTGGCTTAAGCTGGCGTGGCGTCAACCACCTCTCGGCCTGCCCCTGCAGAGCAGACAGGACCTCTGCCCCAGTGTGGCTCCTGTCCCCCAAACACACCAGCGCAAGCACGGCATGGCATCTTTTTGCCTGCGTACTTGCGTAGCCCCTTGAACGGCTACGGAGCACCGCTGGTTCAGAGGACAAACCACAGGAAGAGGCCATGGAGGAAGAAGAAGAGGGGGTGGAGGAGAGAGGTGTGTCACAACCAGTAGTAGCATTTTGGAGGCGTGGCGGCGGAACAACCTCCAACACTACTGCACCTTGTCCTGCATCCTTCCCAGCTGCCAAAAGAGTGACCCAATGGGCCGTGAAAGAAAGGTAACGTCCCTGTCCATGCCTGCTGGACCATGAGTCAGCGGTAATATGCACCTTACCGCTGACCGCCCTGTCCAGCGAGGCCAAGACATTGCCTTCCACATGCCTGTAGAGAGCCGGAATAGCCTTCCGTGCGAAAAAGTGGCGTTTGGGAACCTGCCACTGAGGAACCGCACATTGCACAAACTCACGGAAGGGGGCCGAGTCTACCAACTGAAAAGGCAGCAGTTGAAGCGCTAGCAATTTAGCCAAGCTAGCATTCAACCGCTGGGCATGTGGATGGCTGGGAGTGAACTTCTTTCAACGGTCCAGCAGCTGGGGCAGGGAAATTTGCCTGCTAGAATCGGACGTCGGTGTACTGCTAGCAGAGTGGCCGCAAGTACTTGGCTGTGACACACCTAATTCTACACCTTCATTCCTCTCAGTGCATGTTTCAGAGAGGACTGAAGTTATAGTGGGGTTGGAGATCCCAGCTGATGCGGTGCAAGAAGAGGTCAGCTTTGTTCTTTGGTGTGGGTCTTTGAGGTAGGCTTGCCAACGAGCTGCATGGCAGGTCAACATATGTCTGGTCAGGCATGTGGTACCCAAGCGGCTGATGTTTTGGCCACGCGATATACGCTTGAGACATATGTTGCAAACAGCAGCTGTGCGATCTGATGCACTCGCCTCAAAAAAGGCCCACACCAAAGAACTTTTTGAATGACGGGCAGAGGCAGCGCCCTGCACAGGCGGAGCTCTGCGGTGTGATTCCGTCGGTGTGCTGCCCATACGCTGGCCACTCAAGGGCATCCTGCCTCGTTGGAGATGTGCCTCCTCCTCCTCATCCTCCTCCTCCTCCTCTCTCCTATTAGGCACCCACGTGGAGTCAGTGACCTCATCATCCCCTCCCTCCTCATCACTGGACCCAATCTGGCAGTATGCTGCAGCTGCTGGAACATGACTGCCAGATTGGTGTCCTTCTTGAGCATCCCCTCTCTCTGCTCTCACGCTGCTGCCTTCCTCTAGCTGGGTATCATCATCAGATCCTTCCAAACGCTGGGCATCCTCCTGGAGCATGTACCCAACACTGTGCTCAAACAGTTCGGGGGACTCCTCAGGAGGAGGGCATGGTGGGTCTAGGGAAGGATTGACTAATGAAGATAATGATACCAGAGAAGAGGACGCTTTGGCAGCTGCTTTGCCAGTACCCTGAGCCTGGGTGAGAGAGGATGAGGAGGATGAGGTGGGCTTGGTCATCCACTCTACCAAGTCTTCGGCATGATGTGGCTCAACATGTCCAGCTGCCGAAAACAAGGACAAGCGTGTCCCATGGCCATGTGCTGATGACAATGCACCGTGTACACGACCAGCACTGTTGCCCCCAGACACAGAGCCTGCTTGCCCTCTTTTTTTGCCTCCTGACTGTCTGCCTCTCCTTGGTTGCCTTCCAGACATTTTAATGGATGGCCTGCAGGGAGATGGGAAAAACAGCAATAAGGGCTACCTTCAGGTGTATATTGTGCAGGAGGCTTAGCAACAATGACACTGACACTGTCCCCTGCCTATCCTTCTCTGTCCCTAAACACAAGGATTGAAAATATGGTTCAGCAAAAAAGTTTTAGAACAGAATAGCACACTGACACTTTCCCTCACTGTCCTACTCTGTCCCTCCCTACAAACAAGATTTAGCACAGAATAGCACACTGATAATTTCTACGAGTGTCCTTCTCTGTCCCTAAACTCAAGGATTGAAAATATGGAACAGCAAAATTGGTTTAGAACAGAATAGCACACTGTCAGTTTCACTCACTGTACCTCTCTGTCCCTCAACTCAAGGATTGAAAATATGGAACAGCAAAATTGGTTTAGAACAGAATAGCACACTGTCAGTTTCACTCGCTGTACCTCTCTGTCCCTCAACTCAAGGATTGAAAATATGGAACAGCAAAATTGGTTTAGAACAGAATAGCACACTGTCAGTTTCACTCACTGTACCTCTCTGTCCCTCAACTCAAGGATTGAAAATATGGAACAGCAAAATTGGTTTAGAACAGAATAGCACACTGTCAGTTTCACTCGCTGTACCTCTCTGTCCCTACAAACAAGGATTAGCACAGAATAGCACACTGTCACTGACACTCTCCCTACCTATCCTTATTTGTCCCTAAACACAAGGAATCCAGGAATAGTAAAGGAAAAATAATGACACTGTCCCTGCCTATGCTTCTCTTTCCCTGCTCCGGAACACAGTACACAAGGCCGCCGCGCTGGCGGCCTTTTATAGTGTGGGGCGTGTACTAAACCCCATCAGCAATAATTGGCCACAGGCATCCTGCCTGTGGCCAATCATTGCTCTCCTCGCTGCCGGCGCTGTGATTGGCCAAGCATGCGGGGTCACAGTGCATGCTTGGCCAATCACAGCGCCTGGATGACACTGCGATGGCGTAGTGCATTGTGGGCCGTTCGCGTCACTCGAATTTGGCGCAAACGGCCTAAATCGTTCAATCTTCGTCGAACGATCGAACAGCCGATGTTCGAGTCGAACGTATGTTCGACTCGAACACGAAGCTCATCCCTAGTCCTAACCTAAGGCAATGCTCCTACTTCTCCTCCATGTCTATTAGGAGTAGCCGCCCCTTTAAGTGTCAGGAGCGGGCTCATGCATGAATTTGAACCATAAAGCGGAACTCCGGCCTTCCCTTCAGTCTCGCAGTTTTACCTTCTCTTCTCCTGGATTGGAACGGCTTCCTCTGATTTCACCGCACACTGTGAGCTTCTCCAGTGGAGTCACTAGGGTTGGTGTCACCCAGTGCGAAAACAAAAAGGTGTCACCCCCCCTACCCAACAACTATAGTCCCCCCTCAGTACAGACCCCCTCCCACAGTATAGATCCCCCTCCCTCAGTTCAGACCCCCCTCACTAAGTACAGACCCCCTCCCTCAGTGCAGACCCCTCCATCAGTACAGACCCCCCTCCACTAAATACAGACCCCCCCCCTCCCTCAGTGCAGACCCCCCCTCAGTGCAGACCCCCCCCCAGTGCAGACCCCCCCTCAGTGCAGACTCCCCCCATCAGTGCAGACTCCCCCCATCAGTGCAGACCCCCCCCAAAGTGCAGACCCCCCCATAGTGCAGACCCCCCCTCAGTGCAGACTCCCCCCCATCAGTGCAGACCCCCCCATCAGTGCAGACTCCCCCCCCCCATCAGTGCAGACTCCCCCCACCTCATTGCAGACGACTCCCCCCCATCAGTGCAGACTCCCCCCACCTCATTGCAGACTCCCCTATCAGTGCAGACTCCCCCCACCTCATTGCAGACTCCCCCCACCTCATTGCAGACCCCCCCAGCAGTACAGACACCCCCCTCAGTGCAGACCCCCCTCAGCACCCCCCTGTAATTAGCTATGTTAATAGGGGGAGGGGGAGGAACCCTGCTGGCCCCTCCGACCAGCCATGGTCTGCCTGCATGGCATAGAGAAGCACAGAGACCCAGTGATGACATCGCTGAGTCTAAAAAAGGGTATGTATTGAAAATGGAAAGGTTTTATTACAAATTTGAATAAATGTGTTGATGGGGGAGGAACCGGGATAGGCAAAACAGTAACGGATATTGAAATCCCTTAAAATCCCTTAATGGATGGAAGTCATTCTGGGGAGAGGGGCAGTTCCTGGGCAGGCTATATTTGCATGGATAACGCCCACATCCAGGGCCGGGACAAGGTGTGGGCAGCTGCCCTGGGCACTGTGGTACCATGTGAGGTGGGGGAGGGGCGCCACAAGGGGATGGGGGGGGTTTGTGTTAGGAGGAATTTGGGGGACTGCAGGGGGTAAGTATTATTCTAGGAGGGGAAATTTGGGGAGGTGCTAAGTTAAGAGGCGCCCGGGACTCGGACTTTCCCGGGCAATCCGGGACGGTTGGGAGGTATGCTTAAGATTGGTGATCTAGTGGGATTTGTGTTGGGAGGGGGTGGGGGAAGAAGATTTGTGCTAGGAGGGAGGATTTGGGGGCCATTTGTGCTGGGGGGGGGATTTGAAGCGTGTGTGCGGGGGGTGGGAGATGTGTACAAGGAGGGGAAATTTTAGAGAATTTGTGATCGGTGCTGTGATTTTTTTTTGAGGGGGGGGTATTTGAGCTGGGGATGAGGGTGGGGCATAGATTTGTGCTGAGATGGAGGATATCAGGAGGGAGGCGGGTTTGTACTGGGAGGAGGGGGGATTTATTCTTAGAGGAAGAGCATGCAGATTAGTGCTCAGTGTTTTTGTCGGGGGGGATTTTTGCTGACACATAATGCTCATACATCTCTGGGGGGGGGGGGTGACCACATGTCCCGGATTGCCCGGGACAGTCCCGCATTTTGCAGATCTGTCCCGGGCACCTTCATTCCAGGACAATACAGTATCCCGGAATGAAACTGACACAGCCACCCCCCGGGCCAATCTGATGCCCCCAAAAAAGGCTGCCACATCACCGCTTTACTCACTGACAGTACTTGTCCTGGTCAGGAAAGCCTGGAGGAGCACAATCCCCGCCCCCTGCTTGTGATTGGAGAAATCATAAATCCCGCCTCTTGTGTCCAATCACTGTGCTGTGATTCGTTACAGCACAAGTTGAGTTTTGGGAAGGGAGGGTGTCCCTGAATTGTAGTTTGGAAATGTGGTCACCCTAGGGGGGGGGGGCAGTTTTGCATGTTTGCCCTGGGTTCTAGATGACCTTGTCTCAGCACTGCACATGCCATGTGATGCCGATCCTCTTGAAATCCAATGAATGTAAGTATGGGCTAGGGACAGTCAGGCTGGGGAGGAAAGAGCTAAATAATGCTTGGGGTCCCCCAGCCAGGAAATGAGGCGGGGCTCTGTCTGACTCTCTGCAGCTTCTAATGCACATTGAAAAAAGCTCGCAGTGTGCAATGAAATCAGCGTAAGCCATTTCAGTCGAGGAGAGGAGCCGGTACAACTGAAAGAAAGGCCGGAGCTCTGCTTTAATCCCTATGACTTCTCCTCGGAGTGGGTTGCCAGGGCAGTGCGGACAGTGCGTGTTCCTCTCCAATAGAGTCCCTCAGTAATTACTGTCCTTTTCCCCTTCCTACACCTGCTCCTAGGATCATTACCTCGAGCCACATGAAGCCATCTCTTTATCATTACGGGCAGGAAATGAGTCCTCCCGGCTGTAATCAGCTGGCTCTCTCCCAGAGACGAGCTCATCATTCATGCAATTATTAATATTATTTTTGCTTGGAGAGGACTCCTGGGTCCTTCCCTGAACTCCGGGGGTAGAAGACGGTCAAACGGGATGTCAGAACAAGGGGGTTGAGTAGATCAGGTGGACAACACGAGGCCCCATTCTGGCCCTGCAGGTGATTTATTTAAAGGGCATGACCACCCAAAACAAACACTTTTCCGTTATGGGTGGAGGTTGGTTGACCAAATCACTCAAGGACTTCTTTATATCCCCGTAGGGATTTTTTGGTTCCAACAGAGTTCCAGATGAGACATTTAAGCCTAGTACACACGGCCGGGATTCTCGTCAGGAAAAAAACCCTGTTGGTTTTCCTGACGAGATTCCTGGCAAGCTTTCTTGCCGGCCGAGTGTACACACGTACGATTCAAAAGAACCGCCGTTCTTTTGAATGGCAAGAACGCGGTGACGTCATCGACTACGACAAGCGTGCGCTCGTCACATTCGATGCCGTCGCCGCCATCTTGCTTCACTCTACCTATGCCTTCACCCTACCTAAAGTAATTTCGAGCATGCGCGGGTTTCCATGGAGGCAGGTAAGTATACACACGCTCGGGTTTCTCGTCGGGAAACAGACCGACAAGAATCCCGACGAGAAAATGGAGAGCAGGATCTCTATTTTTCTCATCGAGATTCTGGGCAGATTTCCCGACGAGAAACCTCCAAGATTCGTACACCCGACTGGTTTTCTCGGCAAGAAAGCTCTCCCAGCGGTTTTCTTGTTTCTTGCCGAGAAAACCAGTCGTGTGTACGAGGCTTTAAACCCTTCCTGATGGCCACAGTAGATAGACGGAGCTGGGCGCACACTCCCAAACATCTCACTATGACTGGTATGACTTGACAAGTTCGATTTATTAAGGTGGACCCCTTAACATGTATCTAAAGGGAAGGGTTAGAACCCCTGTCTGTGTCCTCATTGTGGAGGTTCACCCTCGCTGTTTATCCTGGTGACCACTATCACCAAAACTGAGTTGTAGCAGGTGAAAGTGACCCAATGACAGGTTTGGGTCGTGTCGTCAGTGCTTTGGGATCTCCTTGTTACAGTAGATGGTAAGTCAATGCCAGTTCTTTTACCTCAACCCAGCCTCCCTTAAGGCCTACTATGTGACCAGATGCAGAGTTTGGGTCATGTGATCAGTGCCGTGGGATCTCCTAGTTACAGTAATTGGTAAGTTGTAGCAGGGCATGTGACCTGATGCCAGGTTTGGGGTATGTGATCAGCGCCATGGGATCTCCTTGTTACAGTAGACATTAAGTTAATGCCAGTTTTTCTTCCTCAACCCAGCCTCCCTTAAGGCCTCCTATCCCATATGACCAGATGCCAAGTTTGGGTCATGTAATCAGGTCAGTGGGATCTCCTAATTACAGTGGAGAGTAAATTGTAGAAAGTGATGCGACCTGATGCCAGGTTTGGGTCACACGGGATCTCCTTGTTAGACTGTAAGTCTATACCAGTTGTGATACCCTCATCCAGCCTTCCCAAGGCCTCCTATGTGACTTGATGCTGGGTTCAGGTCATGTGATCAGTGCCAGTAAGTTAGGGTGACCAGACATCCCCGGTTTCTGGGGACAGTCCCCGGATTGAGGACACTGTCCCCGGAGCCAGTCTGTCCCCGGATTGCAGTGGCATGGGGGGGGCATCTGGTACTCTTGCCCCGGGTGCAACATTTAGGGGGGACGTAAAATCATTACTGTGCCCCCACAAGTGTGCTGTGTTGCTCCCCCACCCAGGGACTCCTGTGGGTGGTGAAGAGCATATGGGGCAGTGCAGAGGGGGCTGTGCAGAGCGTATGGCGGCTATTGGAGAAGCTCTTGGCAGGGGATACTGAGGAGCGGATGGGTGTCAGGTACAGTACCTGGTGCTGGGCAGAGCCCTGCTCCGATGGATTATCATCGAGGCCATGGAGAGGTGAGCAAAATCAACCCATCTACACTGTGGTCAGTATAGGAATCAGGTAGGTCAGTGTAAGAATCAGGTAGTTTAGTGTAGTGGTCAGTATACGAATCAGGTCGGTCTGTGTAGGAATCAGGTAGGTTAGTGTAGTGGATAGTGTAGGAATCAGGTAGGTTAGTGTAGTGGTCAGTGTAGGGATAAGGTAGGTCAGTGTGGTAGTCAGTGTAGGAATCAGGTAGGTCAGTGTAGGGATAAGGTAGGTCAGTGTCATGGTCAGTGTAGGAATCAGGTAGGTTAGTGTAGTGGTCAGTGTAGGAATCAGGTAGGTTAGTGCAGTGGTCAGGTAGGTCAGTGTAGGAATCAAGTTGGTCAGTACTACTGTACTAGTGGAAGGGACTCGGAGTGCTAAAAGTCTGGCGGGGGGTGCAAATTTCTTGCCTTGTCCCAGGCGCTGACAACCCGCACTACACCACTGGCTGCATATATAATTTGAGGAAAATATGCGTATTAAATAGTTTACCATTTGCCAATAAAAAAAAATATGTCTCCGGATTTCATTTAAAAAATCTGGTCACCTTACAGTAAGTTGTAGCAGGGCATGTGACCTGATGCCAGGTTTGGGGTACGTGATCAGCACCATGGGATCTCCTTGTTACAGTAAACAGTAAGTCAATACCAGTTGTTCTACCCTCAAGCCAGTCTCCCTTTTAAGGTAGGGTGACCAGACATCCCTGGTTTCAGGGGACAGTCCCCGGATTGAGGACACTGTCCCCGGACCAAGTCTGTCCCCGGTTTTGTCCCCGGATTGGATTTGAACAGGGGCTGGGCAATTTCAAAGACAGTCAGTGTAGAATAAAAAAAAAAATATTCTGAATTACACACCCCCGCTCCGCCGCTTCTACTAGCTTGTGCCCCTTTCTGATGATCATGTGCTGGTCGGAGCGGAGGGACCATTTCTTCAGTTTCAGGTGCCCATTCAGCTCCTCTCGCATGTTCTTCTGCCTTGGCTCAAATCCCGGCCAGCCGCCTGCCTGCTTATCTCCTTGCCCTCCCTGGTGGAGTGATCTTCCTCCACACCCCACCCAGTAGTAGCCGGGGGCACGGAGAGTAAGACTTGACAGGCTGTTAAGCGGGTGGCAGCGGAGACGGGCAGAGAGACGCCGACTGCCGCCATTACTAGTGAAAAAAAAAATGTCCCCGGATTTCATTTGAAAAATCTGGTCACCTTACCTTAAGGCCTCCTATGTGACCAGATGCCGAGTTTGGGTCATGTGATCAGTGGCGTGGGATATCTTTGCTACAGTAGACAGTAAGTCAATGCCAGTCCTGCTACCCCAACCCAGCCTCCATTAAGGCTTCGTATGTGACCAGATGCCAGGTTTCGGTCGTGATCAGCGCCATGGGATCTTTCTGTTATAGTAGATCGAAAGGGAAGAGTTGTAACATGTCACGTGATCACTGCCATGGGGTCTCTATGATACAGTAGATGGTAAGGAAAGAACTGTAGCAGGTCATTTGACCAGCGCACATGGGCAGTGGCGGTGCGTCCATAAAGGGCGCACGGGTACTGCCCCCTCTCTCCTGCCATCCCTCTATCACCAATAGATCCATGCATTGCATGAATCTATCTATGGTCGCCGCTGCCACCCCCTATTCAGGTACCCGGCCCCTTTTCGGGCGCCAGACACCTGAATTACAGCGGCGGGGTATTTTTCGGAAGCACCTGATTAGCTCCATAGGCTCTAATATGTGTCCGAAAAGGTGAACAGCGGGCGCCATTCTGGGCGCTCGCAGTTCACTCAGCGTTGTGTTAGGAAAGCGAATGAATATTCGCTTTCCTAACACTGAACTGCCTCTCAGCCAATCAGGTGCTCGGGTCTGGTTACCTGTCACCTGATTGGCTGAAACGACAGGAGCTGTGATTGGACGCCTATCAGGCGTCCAATCATAGCAGAGAACGGGAAGAGAGGACGGGAGAAGACATCGAGGAGCGTGGAGGACATCGCAGCTGTGACCCGCTGCCCCGAGACAGGTAAGTGCCGGGTGGGCGGGGGATGGGCACAGTGGCGGCAATTGATGGGCACAGTAGCTGCGTTTGATGGGCACAGTGGCTGCAATTTATGTTTGTTTTTTTTCAGTTTGTTTGCGCCCCCCCCCCCCAAAAAAATATTGAGCACCAGCCGCCCCTGGCCATGGGATGTCCTTGTTAAAATAGATCAAAAGGGAAGAGTTTTAGCAGGTCATGTGACCTGATCCTAGGTTTGGGTCATGTGGTCCGTGCCGTGGGACCCCCATGTAGCAGTAGATGGTAAGTTTGGTGGTATCGGAACTGGCATAATCAGCCTCCCTATGGCCTCCCATGTGACCTGATGCTGAGTTTGGATCATGTGATGTGTCATGGGATCTCCTTGAACAGTAGACAGCCAGGGAAGAGTTGTAGCAGGTCATGTGACTTGATGCCAGGATTGGGTTATGTGATGGGATCTCCATGGTGTAGTATATACAGTAGTAAGCTGTCATATGTCACATGACACCATGCTGGCTTTGGGTCACATGGCCACTGGAACAGGAATGGAAGGTCAATCCTCCAATGGGAACTCTTGTTCTGGTGTCTGCTAAGAGTTAATTCTCCCTCACATTGGAGAGACTTCCTCTCACTTCCTGTTGTGTCCCATAGACAGGAAGTAAATGATAATCTCCCCAATTGGCTGCCATTGGCTACCGTTCTTTGCTTCCAAGTGGCCGAAGTGTCCACTGCTGAAAAAAAAAAAAGCTCGCTACCCGGTCAGTCCGTTGTATTGATCAGGCAGCTTCAGGACTCGGAGAGGCGGTCCTGGAACGAGGTTGCAGCCAACGAGGTGATGGCAGATCTGTCCTGGTGAAACCAGAGGCTCGGGATGACGGGCAGGAAGCGTTTTCAGGAGAAGATCGGTGCTGGCAGCCCCCATATTTCCTGCAATAATCCGCTCTTCATAATATGCTCATGGAAGGTTTTGCCTCCTCAAGGTTGCCGTCGATTCATTGGCTTTTCTATGCTGCAGTGGCGTCAATGGAAGTCTGTTGACAAAGCTCCGTTTTTTTTTTTCTTCTTTCTTTCGGAAAGAATGGCGATACAATTAAATGAGAACTCCACGCAGTGCCGCTTGTATTGAAACTGGTCACATGACCCGGGGTAATTAAAAGCTAAGATCCACTGAAGGAGGGGGGGGGGCTAGGGGGAGGCTGGGTGGGGGTATCAGAATTGTCATAGACTGACCATCTACTGTACCAAGGAGATGCCACAGCGCTGATCATGTGACCCAATGTGGGTGTTTCACATTATTAGAGACTGCAGGTGGCCTAGGCAAAGATCATGTGCTGTTGGGCTAGCAGAAGCAATGGACAATATAGTTTTATATTTAAATATACTCTATATTTTTTTCATCTTTTTATATATAAAAATGCATAAAAAATATATATATATATATATTTACAGTGCCTTGAAAAAGTATTCATACCCCTTGAAATTTTACACATTTTGTCATGTTACAACCAAAAACGTAAATGTACTTTATAAATTTTATGTGATAAACCAACACAAAGTGGCACATAATTGTGAAGTGAAAGGAAAATGAGAAATATTTAGTCAATAAAAAGTAAAAAAATAAAAATAAAAAGCTTTGCACATCTAGAGAGGGACATTTCTGCCCATTCTTCTTTGCAAAATATCTCAAGCTCTGTCAGATTGGATGGAGAGCGTCTGTGTTCAGTAATTTTTAAGTCTTGCCACAGATTCTCAATGGGATTTAGGTCTGGACTGTGACTGGGCCATTCTAACACATGAATATGCTTTGATCTAAACCAGGGATATGCAATTAGCGGACCTCCAGCTGTTGCCAAACTACAAGTCCCATCATGCCTCTGCCTCTGGGTGTCATGCTTGATGCTGTCAGACTCTCGTTATGCCTCATGGGACTTGCAACAGCTGGAGGTCCGCTAATTGCATATCCCTGATCTAAACCATTCCATTGTAGCTCTGGCTGTATATTTCGGGTCGTTGTCCTGCTGGAAGGTGAACCTCCTCCCCGGTCTCAAGTCTTTTGCAGACTCTAACAGGTTTTCTTCTAAGATTGCCCTGTATTTGGCTCCATCCGTCTTCCCATCAACTCTGACCAGCTTCCCTGTCCCTGCCGAAGAAAAGCATCCCCACCACATGATGCTGCCACCACCATGTTTCACGGTGGGGATGGTGTATTCAGGGTGATGTGCAGTGTTAGTTTTCCGCCACACATAGCGTTTCGCTTTTAGGCCAAAAAGTTAAATTTTGGTCTCATCCGACCAGAGCACCTTCTTCCACATGTTTGCTGTGTCCCCCCCACATGGCTTCTCACAAACTACAAACGGGACTTCTTATGACTTTCTTCTTGCCACACTTCCATTAAGGCCAAATTTGTGGAGAAACACGACTAATAGTTGTCCTGTGAACAGATTCTCCCACCTGAGCTGTGGATCTCTGCAGCTCCTCCAGAGTTACCATCGGGGCTCTTGGCTGCTTCTCTGATGAATGCTCTCCTTGCCCGGCCAGGTCAGTTTAGGTGGACGGCCATGTCTTGGTAGGTTTGCAGTTGTTCCATACTCTTTCCATTTTCAGATGATGGATTGAACAGAGCTCCGTGAGATGTTCAAAGCTTGGGATATTTTTTTATAACCTAACCCTGCTTTATACTTCTCCACAACTTTATCCCTGACCTGTCTGGTGTGTTCCTTGGCCTTCATGATGCCGTTTGTTCAGTAAGGTTCTCTAACAAACCTCTGAGGACTTCACAGAACAGCTGTCTTTATACTGAGATCAAATTACACACACAGCTGGACTCTATTTACTAACTAGGTGACTTCTGAAGGCAATTGGTTCCACTAGATTTTAGTTAGGGGTATCAGAGTAAAGGGGGCTGAATACAAATGCCCCCCCACACTTTTCACATATTTATTTGTAAAAAATGTTGAAAACCATTTATTGTTTTTTCTTTCCACTTCACAATTATGTGCCACTTTGTGTTGGTCTATCACATAAAATCCCAATATAGTACATTTACGTTTTTGGTTGCAACATGAAAAAAATGTGTAAAATTTCAAAGGGTATGAATACTTTTTCAAGGCACTGTGTGTGTGTGTGTGTGTATATATTATATATATATACTGTGAGGGGGTTAGCTCGGCAGCGGGTGTGTGTGACCCCCGGGATGGGCTCCCCACACAAAAACAGGCCCAGCAAACGGAGGTTGTGGTTTTCAAAATCAAAAAGGTGCGGTTTATTTTCTATTTACAGTGACAAAACACAGCAAAGCAAAAGAAACATAAATAAAATAAATCCTGGTCAACTTGACCTCTGAGTAAACATACAGGTTTCCTAACTAACAACTGGGATCAGCCTAGTGCTGTCCTAGTCCCTAAGTCCCTGGTTTTAAATGTCCAAGCAAATAGCCACACAGGCTTCGTCTCACCGCACAGGGGTTCACTCTCCCTAGACAGTCCACACAGGTCTAGTTCCAGGCATGAGCAAACACCTAATGAATCTGGGAGTTCTTATAGAGGCCTAAATGAGCTGACAAGCTTCAGCTGGTCTCATCAACTCCCTGTCTGCACGACGCCCCACACTCTCCCTAGAGGTATGAGTCATCCATGAGCCCACTAGCCTCAGCTGGGCTTATACAACTCTCCACCTAGTTGTATAAGTCGGCGTAAAGCCTGAATCTGGGCGAAATATATCTACCCCCCTGGATGCAACCAGGTGACTTTACCTTCCTGCTGTCACATACCCCCCCCTCTTGTTTTAACCTCGGGGTTGGAACACCAGCAATCAGGCATTCATGTACTCGAGACAAAGCATCCACATTCCCCATTTGAACGCCAGGGCGATGCTTTACTGTGAAGTTGAATTCCTGGAGGGCCAGGAACCACCTATTCACTCTTCTATTTGTTTCCTTGTTTTGAGCCATCCACTTTAACGGAGCGTGATCCGTAACCATGTCAAAGTGCCTACCTAGCAGGTAGTACCGAAGGGAATCTAGAGCCCACTTCACCGCTAAACACTCCTTTTCAACGGTGGCGTAATTTACCTCATGGGACTTCAACTTCCTGCTGAGGTAAATGACTGGGTGCTCTTCCCCGTTCCAGACCTGGGACAATACTGCTCCTAACCCCACATCTGACGCATCACTTTGTACGACAAAGTCTTTAGAGAAGTCGGGTGAGTACAACACTGGCTGGCTACATAAGGCTTGTTTCAAGAATTGGAATGCTGCCTCAGCCTCGGGGGTCCATTTAATCATGACCGACCCTTTCCCCTTCGTCAGGTTGGTTAGGGGCACAGCCTTAGAAGCAAAGTGGGGAATGAATCGCCGATAATACCCAGCGATTCCCAGAAAGGCTCGTACCTGCTTCTTGCTGTTGGGACGTGGCCAACTCTGGATGGCCTCGACTTTGTTGAGTTGGGGTTTTATTACTCCCCTCCCAATGGTGTACCCAAGATATTTGGCCTCCTCCTGCCCAATGGTACACTTCTTGGGGTTAGCCGTAAACCCCGCTTCCCGAACAGAGTCCAGGACTGCTTGCACTTTTGGCAGATGTGAGGCCCAATCTGTGCTATGGACAATTACGTCATCCAGGTAAGCCGCAGCATACTTCCGATGGGGCCTCAGCATCTGGTCCATTTTCCGCTGGAATGTGGCCGGCGCATTCTGTAACCCGAACGGCATTCTTTTATATTGGAACGCCCCGTCTGGGGTTACAAATGCGGTTTTCTCTTTGGCCGACTTGGCCAGGGGGATTTGCCAATACCCTTTTGTGAGGTCAAGAGTCGTCATGTATCGGGCTGTTCCCAGCCGGTCGATCAACTCATCTATACGTGGCATGGGGTAGGTGTCAAATTTTGTAACTTTGTTCAACTGACGAAAATCGTTACAAAATCGCCAGCTCCCATCCGGTTTAGGCACCAACACAATGGGACTAGACCAATCACTTTGGGACTCCTCTATCACCCCTAAGTTCAGCATTTTCTGTACTTCCTCCCGTATTGCCTCCCGTCGGGCCTCTGGGATCCGATAGGGTTTTAACTTCACCCTTTCACCGGGCGGGGTAATGATGTCATGCTCTACCCCAGATGTTTGTCCCGGCAGCTCAGAGAATACCTCCTTGTTGCGAAGCACAAACTCCTTAACCTCCTGTTGTTGGGGTTGTGACAAGGTGGCTGCTATTCCAACCTCAGGAATCACGCAACCAGTTTGAGCTGGTGACCAAGTGTCTGCGACTAGGGACTCTCTATCCCTCCAGGCTTTCAACAGATTAACGTGATAGATCTGTTCGGGCTTTCGCCTTCCTGGTTGTCTGACCTTGTAATTCACTTCGCTCACTTTTTCCATTATCTCGTAGGGGCCTTGCCATTTGGCAAGGAATTTACTTTCAACCGTAGGGACAAGTACCAGTATCCTATCCCCCGGGGAAAAGGTACGGGTCTTGGCTCCACGGTTGTACACTCTCTGCTGTGCTAACTGCGCTTGGGCCAAATGTTCCTTCACGATGGGCATTACCTGTGCAATTCGGTCTTGCATCAGGGCGACATGCTCAATCACACTCCTGTGGGGAGAACTCTCACTTTCCCAAGTTTCCTTGGCAATATCCAACAGCCCTCTTGGGTGTCTCCCATACAGTAACTCAAAGGGGGAGAATCCCGTAGAGGATTGGGGCACCTCCCTAATAGCAAACATCAGATAAGGAAGTAGACAGTCCCAATCCTTTCCATCTCTATCCACCACTTTCTTCAACATTTGTTTTAGGGTTTTGTTGAATCTTTCAACCAGCCCATCGGTTTGGGGGTGATACACAGATGTACGTAATTGCGTCACTTTGAACAATTTACACAGCTCCTTCATAACCCGGGACATAAAGGGTGTACCTTGGTCCGTAAGCAGTTCTTTACAAATACCCACCCGGCTAAACACAAGAGATAGCTCTTTGGCTATGGTTTTGGCCGAGGTATTTCGGAGAGGGATCGCTTCTGGATAACGGGTGGCATAGTCCATTATAACTAATATGTACTGGTGCCCCCTAGCGGACTTGATTATAGGCCCTACCAAATCCATGGCGATCCTCTCAAACGGGACCTCAATGATGGGTAGAGGGACCAGCGGGCTACGGAAATGTGGCATCGGGGCCGACCTCTGACACACAGGGCAGGAGGAACAATAATTTTCTATGTCCTTCATCACCCCCGGCCAATAGAATCTCTGTAATACCCTCTCTCTGGTTTTCTCTGTCCCCAGATGACCTCCAAGAATGTGCCCATGGGCCAACTCCAACACCAACTTCCTGTAAGGTTTGGGCACCACAAGCTGCTCAACGGTTTCTTCTGCCCTTTTTGCCACCCGATACAGTAGGTCCTTCTCTACGCTGAAGTATGGGTAAGTGCAGGTATTATCTGGGTTCACTAACTCGCCATCTATTTTCACTACGTTTTCCCGTGCCTTTATTAGGGCGGGGTCTTTCAACTGTTCTGTGGCAAAGTTTTCCCTGTGAACCTCAAGATCAGAAAACTCCACAGACGGTAGGTTTTCGTCTGAGGAGGTGGGCTCCTCTCCAGTTTCTTGAGTCTCCCCTGCCAATACTGATAAGGGAAATTCCGGAGAGTCCTCACCACTCTCAGGGGAGTTCTGGCTATCACATTCCTGGTACATAGGGGCACCAGTGGGGGGCTCAGGATCATCCCACAGTTCCCAGAACTTCGGAAAATCCCTTCCCACAATGGCGTCATGCGGTAACTGAGATACTAAGCCCACTGGATGAGAGAGGGTACCTTTGGGGGTCTCGAAACACACTGTAGTCACTGGATACTCTCGGGTGTCCCCATGCACACAAATAACAGCTACCTTGCTATTCCCAAAGACCTCTGTTTTAACTAACTCAGCCTTTATCAGGGTCACAAGGCTACCTGAATCCAGCAATACCACAACATTTCTACCATTAACACACATTTTGCATAAATGTTTCTCAGTTCCTCGAATGGCAGTGCATGCGACTGTCGCACACAGCGACTGACGTCTGCCCGTCAGAAAGTCACACTGCATGGGTTCCTCCACAACCGGGCAATTGGCTGCAATATGTCCCGCTTGCCGGCAGCGGTAGCAAACGATCCTTCTTGCCGCCTCTTGAGCCGCTGATTTCCCAGGCTGTTCTCGCCAAACTTGGGGTAGAGCTCCCACCCTCTCACTCTCTCCACCCTCACCCCTTGGAATCCTCTTATCCGCCCCTGGGGATGGTCTGGTCTTAGGGTGGAAAGTCCGAGTGTCTCTGGAAGAGGCCGTCAGGTTCTCTGTAGCCAAGTATTTCTCCACACGATCCACAAGACCATCGGCCGTCTCTGGGTCTCCATGGCTTACCCACTTTTGGATGGCAGTAGGAAGAGCTCTCAAAAACCGATCCATTACAACACGTTCCACAATCTTTGGTGCGGACAAAGTCTCTGGCTGTAGCCACTTTCTGCTCAGGTGAATGAGATCATACATTTGAGACCTGGGGGGTTTTCCAAGCTGGAAAGTCCAGTTATGCACACGCTGAGCCCGGACAGCCTGGGTGACACCCAGCCTTGCCAAAATTTCAGCTTTTAGCATCACATAGTCTTTTGCTTGGTTAGGCTCTAGGTCATAGTAAGCTTTCTGCGATTCACCAGTTAACAGAGGAGCCACCAGTCCAGCCCACTGCTCCTCAGGCCACTTTTCTCTTTCAGCGGTCCTTTCAAATGTGGTCAAAAATACCTCTGGATCATCCTCTCCAGTCATTTTTGTCAATAAACGACTCACCCCAAAGGACGCGGTATTAGTGGGACGGCTTTCCTCACTGGTCTGCGGACGTTGCTGCATTACTGCTTCCATTTGTTGTAGTCTCTGCTCTTGCTTCTGTAACAGGTCTATGAAGCGGGCCTCAGATTGCTGCTGGGCTTGTTGCTGAGCTTCCAGACTCTGTTGGTGAGCTTGCTGCTGGGCTGCAAGGCTCTGTTGATGAGCTTGCTGCTGGGCTGCAAGGCTCCTTTGCAAACCTGCATTTGTCTGCTGTTGATTGGCATTTGCTAGAGCCAGCTGTTTCAGTATCTCCTCCATGCTGGCTTAAAAAAAACTGCCACTGGTTCTCCACCAACTGTGAGGGGGTTAGCTCGGCAGCGGGTGTGTGTGACCCCCGGGATGGGCTCCCCACACAAAAACAGGCCCAGCAAACGGAGGTTGTGGTTTTCAAAATCAAAAAGGTGCGGTTTATTTTCTATTTACAGTGACAAAACACAGCAAAGCAAAAGAAACATAAATAAAATAAATCCTGGTCAACTTGACCTCTGAGTAAACATACAGGTTTCCTAACTAACAACTGGGATCAGCCTAGTGCTGTCCTAGTCCCTAAGTCCCTGGTTTTAAATGTCCAAGCAAATAGCCACACAGGCTTTGTCTCACCGCACAGGGGTTCACTCTCCCTAGACAGTCCACACAGGTCTGGTTCCAGGCATGAGCAAACACCTAATGAATCTGGGAGTTCTTATAGAGGCCTAAATGAGCTGACAAGCTTCAGCTGGTCTCATCAACTCCCTGTCTGCACGACGCCCCACACTCTCCCTAGAGGTATGAGTCATCCATGAGCCCACTAGCCTCAGCTGGGCTTATACAACTCTCCACCTAGTTGTATAAGTCGGCGTAAAGCCTGAATCTGGGCGAAATATATCTACCCCCCTGGATGCAACCAGGTGACTTTACCTTCCTGCTGTCACAATATATATATATATATAATTACATGTGTATGTTACATTTTCTTTTTTTTTATTATTTTATTGATTTAAAAAAAAAAATAATAAAAAATAAAAAATAAAAAATAAATATATATATATATATATATATATATATATATATATATAAATTTGGAGTGGAGAAGGGGGAGTATAATAATACAGTATGTGGACATTTTAAATCTATATTACGTATAAATACAAATTGTGTGTGTGTGTGTGTGTGTGTGTGTGTGTGTATGTATGTGTGTATAAATACTAAATATATATAGAATTTTTTTTTTTTTTAAATCAATAAAATAATTATAAAAAAAGAAAATGTAACATACACATAAAATAAATATATATATATATATATATATATATATATATATATATATATATATATATATATATTTACTTCTTTTTTTTTTTTTTTTTTATATGTGTATTTTATATAGTTTTGAACTGTCCACTTACTGGTAATGGACTCTAGTATGTATTTTTATACTTCCTCTTCTCCGCTCCCCATTGGTCCATTGCTGCTGGCGTGTTACTGCGTGTTAGGGCAGCCGTTCATTTTGACAAAGACACCTGCACTATTTTAGAAACGCGTTGCCCCGTGTTAATGCAGCACGATCACTAATGTATGTGTGTAACACTTCCAGGTATTGATTACCTCGCAGAGATCACAGGACTCCCCCTGACATTGCCTTTATCTGCTTTCCTCCCTAGAAGGACGGCGCCATCTTTGTTCAGGCATCATCCAGGGTCACCACCTTCTTCCTGGACTGGAGATGCCGGTTTAGAGATGATGCAATAAAAGTAAAAGGTGTCCCCCAGATTAGTTCTAGTGCTTTTTTGCGCCACTGTGAACAACATTGGATCACAAGCCTCTGTAGGGGGGGGGGGGTCAGCGCTGGCCATAGATGCATCGATATAGAGAAACGATCGATGGGCAGCTCAATCAAAATAATAAAATTGGCGTCTAATCAAAGATAAGGAGCCAAGCTTTCCAGTTGAATTTTAAGTCGCTTCTCCTGATAAGCAAACGGTTCGATTTTTCTAAACAAATCGATTGGTCTGATTAGGCGATCTGAATTGCGCTTTTTTTTTATTGCGTGTTCATTATTAATGGCACCCCCAATCCCGGCAAGGAGACGCGCGTTCTTCCGCGTGGGAAATAGCGCCAAATTGCGCGAAGCTCATCACTCAAGAAGCTACATGAGCTACTTTGACGCGCATGCAGCAACCTATTAAAATGAATGGGCTGCCCAATGCGTGTAACGCAAAAATATGCACAAAGTTTTTTTGTTTTTTTTTAGCAAATCACGACTTCTTATCTCACATATGTGCGGGAAATCGCGCGTGCGCCTGACCTGCAGGTAAAAAACACGCTGCTATTTAGGAGATGCACGGGGGGTGGCATTCTTAAAAGTGGCGCGTTTTTCCGTGTGGTGCGGCAGCGAGATATAGTCCTGTTCAGCAAGTTTAGTGACTTCTTTACCCTCATTTCTCGCGGGTACAGAAGCCCATTTGAATGAATAGGCTGCAGTACACGTGCGCGCGCGATAGTGTGAGCCTAAGCTTAACCCTTTGCAATTGCACCCCAAAATGCATTTATGGCACAGTTACGCCCACAATGGAAGTCATTGGGGCGGCCGCAAAGCTTGGACTCCAAACTCCGCAGGCAGCGTTATTTTTAGCTCGCCGCCACGGGAAACGGCTCGACAGCACGTGTGCGCACAGCTCTCTCCGCTCCCCGTCTCACAATCCACAAAGAGCGTTGCTTGGGGGTCAGGGAGCTGCAAAAACGCAACCAAAACCGCCTGTGGAAAACGAGGCCCAAGCCCAATGCGAAAGAGACCATTGGATCGATGAATAGGCTGCAGTACCCATGCGCCCACGCGCAACAGTGTGCACCTAAGCTTAACGCTTTGCAATTGCACCTGAAAATGCATTTATGGAGCAGTTACGGCTCATTTAATACAACCACAATGGAGGTCATTGAGGCGGCCGCAAAGCTTCCACTCCAGCGTTATTTTTGCCTCGCGGCCACGCACGTGTGCGCACAGGTCCCTCCGCTCCCCTTTTTCAGTCCGTAAAGAGTTGCTTTGGGGGGGTCAAAAAATGCAACCAAAACTGCCTGCGTAAACGAGGTCCAAGTCCACGTGAAAGAGGCCATTCGATCAATAGGCTGCAGTACCTGTGCGTGCGTGCGTGCGTGCGTGCCAGTGTGCACCTAAGCTTAACACTTTGCAATTGCACCCGTAAATGCATTTATGGCGCAGTTGCGGCCACAGTTTAAGTCATTGAAGTGGCCGCCAAGCTTCTACTCCAAATTTCGTGGGCAGCGCTATTTTCGCTTCGCGGCCACGCGAAACAGCTCAACCGCACGTGTGCGCACAGGTCTCTCCACTCCCCATTTCACAATCCGTAAAGAGCGTTGCTTGGGGGGTCAAAAACTCAACTGAAGCCGGCCTGTGCAAACGAGGTCCAAGCCCATGTGAAAGAGGCCATTAGATCAATGAATAGGCTGCCGTACCCGTGCGTGCACACGCATCAGTGTGAACCTAAGCCTAGCGCTTTACAATCGCATCCGAAATGCATTTATGGAGCAGACACGGCTCATTTAACATAACCACAAGGGGTGGTCATTGAGGCGGCTGCAAAGCTTCCACTCAGCGTTATTTTTGCCTTGCGGCCACGCGAAGCAGCTGAACCGCACGTGTGCACACAGGTCTCTCTGCTCCCCTTTTTCCAATCCGTAAAGAGCGTTGCTTGCGGGGTCAAAAATGCCACCAAAACCGACTGTGGAAACGAGACCCAAGCCCAATGCGAAAGAGCCCATTGGATCGATGAATAGGCTGCAATACCCGTGCGCTCACGCGCAACAGTGTGAACCTAAGCTTAACGCTTTACAATCGCACCCGAAATGCATTTTATGAAGCCGTTACGGCTCATTTAACACAACCACAATGGAGGTCATGGAGGCGACCGCAAAGCTTCCACTCCTAACTTGGTGGGCAGCGTTATTTTTTGCCTTGGCCGCTAGGCGAAGCAGCTCGACCGCACGTGTGCGCACACGCTCTCGCCGCTCCCTGTCTCACAATTCATGAAGAGCGTTGCTTGGTGGTCAAAAAACGCAACCAAGGCCGCCTGTGCAAACGAGGCCCCAAGTCCACGTGAAAAAGGCCATTCGATCGAATACGTCGATCGATTCTTTCAATCAGATCGGAAATAAATTAATCGCTTTTTTTTTTTTCCCTGACGCCCGTGTGGCCGCCATTACACCAATGCGAGCAATGGAACCGCAGAATTTGCCAGCGCCATATCATTTAAATTATAACCCTTGTGCGATGACGCCACGTTCGAAGAATTTTTTTTTTGTCAAACGCGGCATAGAAAGCAGCGGCTTTTCAGGGGTTAACTGTCATTATTTTTTTTATTTTTTTCCGGCTGCGTCCCCCCCCCCTCCCTTCTCTTCTTTAAAAAAAAAAAAAAACAGAGGGCACGGCGGTGCCTATTGTGCGATTACCGTGCGTTTTCAAAGATGACATCAGTAAACACACACACGCCAGGGCGATGGGAGGCAGAAGGAGACCTTTTCTGCTACACAGCTGTCAGTCACAGACAGCGAGGCCAGCCGTTGGAGCGTCAGCCTTGAAGAACACAGCCTCCGCTCGCTTGCCTGCATGTGTGTGGCTCGCCCACCCACACTACGCTGTGCCTTCGCCAAGGATGGGTGTTGTCACCAGAAGACGAGAGCCTGGCTTTAACAATGTGATACCTCCCTATATTATTTTTTTTCATCGCTGGCGCCCGTCACAGAAGGTAACGAGGTAAGCGAGCTCTCATTTCCTTTCCCTTGAATTACATTTCAATCACAATTTTTTTTTTATTTGTAGTAGCTGCGATAGCGTCCTTTAAGAATCCACAGGTGCATTAAAAAACAAAGACTGCCAATGTATTTAACAAGAGATCACGGCGTGATATTTTCCAGCAGCTTATTTATTTATTTTTTTAACAAAATATATATATTTTTTTTCAAATGGCATATTCGCTTTACCTATTCACCTGCTAAAAAAAATAAAATAATATTTGTGAAAACAATTCCCTATTATCCACAGCGCTGAAAATTCTTTACCTAAAATATCCGTTTAATAAAAAAAATGAAAAAAAATAGTCGTGAAAACAATTCCCTATTTTTTTCTTTTTTTTTCTCAAATGGCATATTCGCTTTACCAAAAATATTCACCTGTTGAAAAAAAATGTAATTATTCGTGAAAACAATTCCTTATTATCCACAGAGCTGAAAATTCTTTACCTAAAATATCCGTTTAATAAAAAAAATGAAAAAAAATAGTCGTGAAAACAATTCCCTATTTTTTTCTTTTTTTTTCTCAAATGGCATATTCGCTTTACCAAAAATATTCACCTGTTGAAAAAAATGTAATTATTCGTGAAAACAATTCCTTATTATCCACAGTGCTGAAAATTCTTTACCTAAAATATCAGTTTAATAAAAAAATAAAAAAAAAATATTTGTGAAAATATTTCCCTATATTTTTTTTTTTCAAATGGCATATCTGCTTTACCTAAAATATTCACCTGTTTTATATATATATATATATATATATATATATATATATATAAATTTGTGAAAACAATTCCCTATTATCCACAGCTATGAAAATTCTTTACCTAAAATATCTGTTTAATAAAAAATATAAAAATATTTGTGAAAACAATTTTTCCTTATTTTTTTTTTTTTTCAAATGGCATATCTGCTTTAGCCCAAATATTCACCTGTTAAAAAAAATATATATTCGTGAAAACAATTTCCTATTATACACAGCTCTGAAAATTCTTTACCTAAAATATCCGTTTAATTAAAAAAGAAAAAAATATTCATGAAAATAATTCCTTATTATTCACAGCTCTGAAAATTCTTTACCTAAAACATCCGTTTAATAAAAAAAAAAAAAAAAAAAAATGTTCATGAAAACTGACGCCAATCGCATTTTTATCCACAGTAATTTTTTACGTTGCGCCCACAATAGGTAGAAGTAAAAATCATTCAAAAAGGTTGATATGCTAAAAATATAAGCGGAGTTTGTTTTTTAAATATTTTTTTTAATATACTGTGTATCAATAGTATATTATTGAAATAATATTAATGATGATGATGATGATAATAGTAATGTACCAAATATTTTTTATACATATCAATAGTATATTATTGAAATAATGATGATGATATTAATGTATCAAATATTGTAAGCAAATTTTCGGAGCCGTTCACAGGAAGGAATTGTTTGAATGGTATGGCTGTAAATTTTCGCAGCTCGCGTGTGGGATTTGAATCGTTTGGCGAGCGTGAGGTTTTCACGCCTTTCTGCGTTTGCAACGTGGGGGATTTTGACGGAGGCGGCGGGCAGAGAAAGGGTTAAATCGGAGGCGCTGAAAACCTCACGTGATGCTGAAAGCCTTCCAGCTACGTATGCGATCGAAAGTGTTTTATGTATAAACTTATGGGTGACTATGGATCGGGAAATGAGGGGGGATGGGTTCTTGCTTGGCCAAAAGTACTATCTAATTTTTTTTATTTTTTTTTATTTTAAATGGTACGACTGTAATTATGGGTGTGTCAGATCCCCGGTCACATGTTGGATTTTTAATCGCTTAGCGAGCGACTGCTGCAGTTGAAACTTCGGGGAGGCGCCGGCTGGCGAGGGGTTAAATTGGAGGCGATGAAAACCTCACATGGTGTTAAAAGCCTTCCAGCATTGTATGCAATCGAAAGTGTTTTAAGTGATTTAAGTATGAACTTCTGGGTAAGTATGGAAAGGGGGCGGGGGTCCTGCTTGCCTAAGGAACTTGCAATCTAAATTTTTAGACAGATTTTTTATTTACTTTAATATAATATATATATATATATATATATATATATATATATATATATACACACACACACATGATTATATATATATATATATATATATATATATATATATATATATTACACTAAATAAATATACATACATACATACATAATAAATAAAAATATATATATATATTACACTAAATAAATAAATATACATACATACATAATAAATAAAAAAAAAAATATATATATATATATATATATATATATATATATATATATATATATATATATATATATATATATATATATATTATATAAAGTCGTTTTTTTTTTTTTTGTTTTTTTTTTTTGTTTTTTAGATAGACTTGGGGGTTGATTTACTAAAACTGAAGAGTGCAAGAGTGCAGCTGTGCATGGTAGCCAATCAGCTTCTAACTTCAGCTTGTTTATTTAAGCTTTGACAATAAAACATGGAAGCTGATTGGTTTCTAGGCAGGGCTGCACCACTCAGTTTTAGTAAATGTACCCCAATGTTTAAAGTGATATTTGGATCTTGGAAAGAAAGATGTTGAAGTTTTAGTTGATTTTCCATAACCCTTTGATGCCTGAGTTTACTAAAAGACATTATTATTAGCAGTAGTAGTACTATTATTATTGTTAATAATAATATTGTTTTTAATATTACTATTACGATTATTATTTTTTTGTTATTTCTATTATTATTATTATTATTATTATTATGATTATTATTATTACTATTTTTTGTAATTATTTATTTTTTGTATTATAATTATTATTACTAACATTATTATCATTTTTATTATTAATATTGTTATTATTATTGTTATTACTATTACAATAAATATTATTATTATTATTATTCTTATAATTTGTATTACTATTATATATTTTTTTATTATTATTACTAATGTTATTTTTTTATTATTACGATTTATTAATTTTTTTCTATTATTATTATTAGTCAAATGCTGAAGGATCCTAAGCTTGGGTCATTTTTACGATATTACGATAGCGCCCACATAGGCAGGAGAGCTTTGCTATCTTTAGACATAATTGGAAACCAGTGAAGTAAACGACCTTTGTACAAAGACCTTCTCAATGGTCAAGTCCAGCAACCGACGCGACCTACTAGAGGCAGATCAAAGTGTATCTAAACCCAAAAACAAAAAATGTCAAATTGTGCAATAAATTGTAATATATTGCGGCTGCATTCATTTTCTTTTCTCATGTTGTTTTTTTTTTTTTTTTTGCTTTTTGACCTGGTGATCCTGCCATTAAGATACTTCCTGACCTAGGGTGACAACGTGCACTCAGCTTACCGTATCTATAAAGAAGCGTTGTCACTCACGGACTATAGAACACCTCCGGCTCTGGTCCTTTCCTTTTATATAGGGGGAGGTCTTCTGTAGTTCACAGAGGAGAGCTGGGCGGGAGTGACTGAGATTACGCAGGCAGCAAAAAAAAAAAAAAAAAAGCAGGATCACCTTCTGAACGTCTGACGGTGGCTGTCTAGCCGTAACTTTGGAAAGCGTGCCACCAAGGATATACAAGCGTAAACTTACAGAATGAAAAGGAGCGAACAACGGAAACTTCAATTCAGAGGTTTCCCCCCCCCCCCCCCCGCAGTACTTTTTTTTTTCTGCCATTAGATGTCCTTAGTCTGATGGCCAGCATCATTCAATCCTTTCCCTCTAAACCCAGGTCATCCCGGACGAGCCCCCAACCTGCGACTGGACAGTGATAGGAGAAGCAGCACAATGATAAGCTCTGCTCGCTCTCTCTCTCTCCTCCTATCAGCATGGTTCTTATCACAGCACATGAATGAACGCATTGCTGTGCCATTCATTTTGAATAGCACCAACAATGCACTAAGGCAGCGCACTGCCAACAATGCACTGTGTGGCAGCAAAAATTTTAAGAACATGTTCGATAATTCGGAACGTCTTGACTTCTTAATAGGCTGAGCAGAGGAAGTGGGGGCAGCGCCCTCATGTGGAGGGGGAAGGTTCTGCATGGTGAGCACCACACTGCATGCATGCTCCAGATCGGGGATGGGCAACTAGCGTCCCCTGGCCTCCGATCTCCTGGGCCATGGCATTGTGTCACACTACACTCCAGCATGCCCTCTCTCACCCCACCCCCCTCCCCCCCAACTGCCTACATCTGGCAGCTGGAGGAGAATGAGAATGCCAGAGGACACCGGGTGGTATGCCCATCTGTATTGATAGTGGGGGAGGGGGTGCAGTTCCGCATCTTTCCCCTGGGCGAGCCTGTCCTGGCAGCTACACGGTACACGTAGCAGTGATTAATCATACAATGCGCAAAAATGTTGCATTAAATGCAATAACTACTGGCTTTTTTGTAGAATGAAAAAATAAATAAATACTTGCCTCCTGATTCAGTGCATTTCCCTGCAGTACTTATATTCTGCCATTAGATGTCCTTAGTTTTCCAAGTTGAATGATGCCTGGTGTCATTCAACCTGAGAAGACTGAGGACATACAGTGAGTGCAGGGTGTCATGAGGACATACAGTGAGTGCAGGGTGTCATGAGGACATACAGTGAGTGCAGGGTGTCATGAGGACATACAGTGGGTGCAGGGTGTCATGAGGACATACAGTGGGTGCAGGGTGTCATGAGGACTTACAATGGGTACAGTCTGCTACAAGGATGTACAGTAAGTGAAGGGTGTCACAAGGATTTACAGTGAGTGCAGGGTGTCACGAGGACTTGCAGTGAGTGCAGGATGTCATGAGGACATACAGTGAGTGCAGGATGTCATGAGGACATACAGTGAGTGCAGGATGTCATGAGGACATACAGTGAGTGCAGGATGTCATGAGGACATACAGTGAGTGCAGGATGTCATGAGGACATACAGTGAGTGCAGGATGTCATGAGGACATACAGTGAGTGCAGGATGTCATGAGGACATACAGTGAGTGCAGGATGTCATGAGGATATACAATGAGTGAAGGGTCTCAGGAGGATATACAGTGAGTGCAGGGTGTCACGAGGACTTGCAGTGAGTGCAGGATGTCACGAGGATATACAGTGAGTGCAGGGTGTCATGAGGACGTGCAGTGAGTGCAGGGTGTCCCTCCTACCAGCCATGATCTGCCTGCCTTGCATAGAGAAGCGCAGAGACTCAGAGATGACATCATTGAGTCTAAAATAAGGTATGTAATGAAAAACAGAAAAGTTTTATTTATATGTTATAAAAAGGAAACGGGGTGAGGCAAAAAATCAGCAGATTAAACTTCACCTTTTAAGATGTTGGATAGAGCGGGAAAGATTTAGAACCTCTGAGCCCCTGTCAGGCTTTTATTGTTGTGTCCCCGCTGGGGAGATTGGCCCTCATTTCCTGTGTGATCAGGAGCAGAGGAAGTGAGGGGTATATCGTAAAACTCTAAAAAAGGGTTTTTTTTTTTTTTTGTTTTTTTTTAACACGTGAACTTATGCTTTAATCAGGACTAGGCACCGCCCCCCCATCTGACCCCTCCCCCGCTCCCGTCATTAAGCTGTAAGTCCGAGTTCCTTGAAATGAAATGACAGGCGGATCTTGGAAATCCTTTTCATTTTTTTTAAATTCATTTTGAGGCTAAAATGAAGAACTATCAGAAGTACGGCGCCACACTGGCAGTAATATTGTAAAGATCGTTATACTGATCGCTGGTGATTTCCGCGCTCCTCCGATGGCGGCGATTTGGCTGCAGGATACGGCTCGCAGTTCCGGTTCTGACGCACGAAGTGCTTTGCAATTACCGCCGCCGGCTCACATCTCGTCCGCGGGCTTCCAGTATCTCTAAAAGATTTTCTGAAGTTCATTTTTTTTTTATTGATATATTTTAAATCGATTGATATGCACTTCATATGCATTTGTGGTCCTAGGCTTTTCCCATACATTGGTTTGGCGTCATCCAGTGGTTGGTTTGATCTCTGTTTCTGTGGTTACCTGGGTGGCCCTTGTGCTCAGTGCTGGGACAAGATCGTTCAGTGCCCCGAGGAAAAATGCCAAGATGCGTCCCCCCCTCCCCCCCCTTCATTATGTGCGTGCTTATGAGGAGGAGGAGAGAGAGAGAGAGAGCACAGCCCGCACCTCCTCCTGGCTCTCTCCTCCTCTCCTCGCCGCTTCCAGCATTGGGCTGACAGAAGTAGTGATGTCATTGTCACTACTCCTGTCAGCCTTATAGAAGGAACCTGCGGCGCCCCATCCCTACAATACATGCTGCGCCCTCCTTCTAGACACGTGCTGTTCGTTTCATTCCAAATTGAAATTCTGACAATTTTTTTGTTATTCGGATGTATCAGAATTTCCAAATAACAATAGTAACCAATTTAACCACTTCCCGCCCGGCCTATAGCAGAATGACGGCCGGGCGGTGGTTCAGTTATCCTGACGTCCAGCAGGATAACAGCCGGCACGTGCCCGTGGGGGCGCGCATCGCGGCGATTGCTGTTGCAGCGTGTCAGTCTGACGGAGACTCTTTACCACGTGATCAGCGGTGTCCAATCACGGCTGATCACGATGTAAACACAAAGAGCCGTTGATCGGCTTTTCCTCACTCGCGGCTGGCAGACACGAGTAGAGGAGAGACGATCGGCTGCTCTCCTGACAGGGGGGGGTCTGTGCTGATTGTTTATCAGTGCAGCCCCCCCTCAGATGCCCACCCAGGACCACCAGGGATGGCCACCACACTGGACCACCAGAAGAATGGGAAGTTCCCCCAATGGGGTTTTTTAGCAGCGAAATTCCCAAAAATAATTGACAATAATGCATGTTAAAAAATTGTATTATGTATAACATTAAATACAGTCCTAACAGGTTTATACTCCGGTAAAAACATGTATATAAAAACCACACAGAATTATAGACACAACATTGCCATACAGTTTTACATTTCGCATGCATCTGTATAAAGCTGACGCGTTTCGATCCCAACGGATCTCTTCAGAGGATGGGTGGTTTGCTGTGGGAAATATATGTATTAAATTTCCATTCTCTACATGGGTGTAGGCCCAATAGTAAAAAATATATATAGGGTGTATGATTACCAGTCAACTGTGTGTTAGAACCAATGTTTCTATCCAGAGTTCCATCACTAGCATCTCAAGGGGGACCACCCTAGACCACCAAGGATATGCCAATCCGTGTCCAGGCAGCTTCCAATCTGTGGCAATGAAAAATGCCTGCCAGTGCCAGCCATCAGTGCCACCTATCAGTGCCCAGCAGTGCTGTCTATCAGTGCCACCCATAAGCACCCATCAGTGCAGCCTATCAGTGCCCATCAGTGCCAACTATCAATGCCCATCAGTGCCACCTCATCAGTGCCATCTTATTGGTGCCGCCTTATCAGTGCTCATCAGTGAAGTAGAAAACTTACTTATTTACAAAATTTTAAAACAAAAACATATATTTATTTATTTTTCAAATATTTCTGTCTTTTTTGTTATCGTTTTTAGCAGAAAATAAAAACCTCAGAGGTGATCAAATAGCACCAAAAGAAAGCTCTACTTGTGGGAACAAAATGATAAAAATTTAGTTTGGGTACAGCGTAGCACGACCGCGCAATTGTCATTTAAAAAGTGACAGCGCTGAAAATTGGCTTTGGCAGGAAGATGCGAAGGTGCCCGCTATTGAGGTGGTTAAACAAATCCGAAATAACAAATCCAAATTTTGGACGAAATTTCGAATGGTTTTCTAATCGAATTGGAATCGTTTTTAAATCAATTTCAAATAATTTTCGAATCTAATTCGAATCGTTTTTGATTCAGATTTGGATTTCTGAAGGAATAAAATAGAATAGAAAAAAAAATAAAAGAATAGAAAAATAGAATAGAAAAAAAGGGATAGAATAGATAATAAAAGAATAGAGTAAAACAGAACAAAGTAGAATAGAAAATAAAAGCAGAATAAAATAGAATAGAAAATAAAGGAAAAGAATAGAAGATAACGGAATAGAATAGAAAAAAAATAGAAAATAAAAGAATAGAATATAATAGAGTTAAACAAAACAAAATGGAATAGAAAAAAAGGGATAGAATAGAAAACAAAAGAATAGAGTAAAGCAGAAAAAATATATAAAAACAGAATAAAATAGAATAGAAAATAAAGGAAAAGAATATAAGATAACGGAATAGAATAGAAAAAAAAATTATAGAAAATAAAAGAATAGCATATAATCGAGTTAAACAAAACAGAATAGAAAATAATAGAATAGAAAAAAAGGGATAGAATAGAAAACAAAAGAATAGAGTAAAGCAGAAAAAATATATAAAAACAGAATAAAATAGAATAGAAAATAAAGGAAAGGAATATAAGATAAAGGAGTAGAATAGAAACAAAATAATAGAAAATAAAAGAATAGAATATAATAGAGTTAAAAAAACAGAATAGAAAATAAAAGAATAGAAAAAATGTAATAGAAAAAAAGGGATGGAATAGAAAATAAAAATACAGTAAAGCAGAACAAAATATAATAGAAAATAAAAGAACAGAATAAAATAGAATAGAAAATAAAGGAAAAGAATAGAAGATAACGGAATAGAATAGAAAAAAAAAGAATAGAATATAATAGAGTTAAACAAAACAGAATAGAAAATAAAAGAATAGAAAAAAGTGATAGAATAGAAAATAAAAGAACAGAATAAAATAGAATTGAAAATAAAGGAAAAGAATAGAATAAAATAAAAAAATAGAAGAGAAAAAAATTGAATATAACCATCTTCTGAAATTCAAATAAAATAAATTTGAATTTGAATAAAATAGAAAATAATAGGATTACATAGAATAGAAAAGAATAGAATAGAAAATAAAATGATAGCATAGAAAATAATAGAATAAACAATAGAAAAAAATAGAATAGAAAGAATATAACAATATAACCGTTTTCTGAAATTCGAATTTCAATTAGAATAAATTTGAATTTGAATAGAATTGAAAAGAATAGAATAGAAAATACAAAAATAGAATAGAAAAAACAATAGAATAGAATGGAATAGAAAATAACCATCTTCCAAAATTTGAATAGAATAAATTTGATTTTGAATGGTATTCTAATGGAATTCAAAAAATTCAAATCGATTTGAATTTGAATAAACAAAACAAATTTCCGAAAATGAATTAAATGAATTTAACTAAACAAATTTATGTAAATAACGAATCGAATTGAAGCTAAACAAATGTTATCGTCCTGCACATGTCTGCCCCCTTCTGCTTATTCCTTATCCTGGCCTTGCTTGTGCTGCCCCCTCCCTAAATCCGGACATGGCGTTAGATATTTTATCTATATTTATTACATGCACATTAGAGAATGCAAGTGTAACACTTGCTTTCTCCCCCTTCTCCCCGATAATTCTGCTTTTCTTTCCAGAAGGATGGCACCAACTTTGTTCAGGCATCATCCAGGGTCACCATTGACTTCCTGGGCTGAGAGATGACAGTGATGAAAATCTTGTTGCCTGTGCAGGTTGGTATTCACAAATGCCTGACATAGATCAGCCCTAGTCTGTTAATTGGACCAAAAAAAGCTTATCAGTTGAAATGTCAGCATAGACCAAGGGGTCTGTGTGTATAAAATGTTTGTTGTGCAGATGTGACAAACATCTGTACAATCGAGACAAAAATTGCCATAATTCCTCTGTTGTGTGGTTCCTATATCGTCAGCACTACCTAGTACGGTACTTCCTCTGTTATGTGTGGTTCCTATATCATTAGCGCCACCTAGTGCCGTACTTCCTCTGTTATGTGTGGTTCTTATATTGTCAGCGCCACCTAGTGCGTACTTCCTCTGTTATGTGTGGTTCTTATATTGTCAGCGCCACCTAGTGCGTACTTCCTCTGTTATGTGTGGTTCTTATATTGTCAGCGCCACCTAGTGCGTACTTCCTCTGCTATGTGTGGTTCCTATATCATTAGCGCCACCTAGTGCGTACTTCCTCTGTTATGTGTGGTTCTTATATTGTCAGCGCCACCTAGTGCGTACTTCCTCTGCTATGTGTGGTTCCTATATCATTAGCGCCACCTAGTGCGTACTTCCTCTGTTATGTGTGGTTCTTATATTGTCAGCGCCACCTAGTGCGTACTTCCTCTGTTATGTGTGGTTCTTATATTGTCAGCGCCACCTAGTGCGTACTTCCTCTGCTATGTGTGGTTCCTATATCATTAGCGCCACCTAGTGCCGTACTTCCTCTGTTATGTGTGGTTCTTATATTGTCAGCGCCACCTAGTGCGTACTTCCTCTGTTATGTGTGGTTCTTATATTGTCAGCGCCACCTAGTGCGTACTTCCTCTGCTATGTGTGGTTCCTATATCATTAGCGCCACCTAGTGCCGTACTTCCTCTGCTATGTGTGGTTCTTATATTGTCAGCGCCACCTAGTGCGTACTTCCTCTGCTATGTGTGGTTCCTATATCATTAGCGCCACCTAGTGCCGTGCTTCCTCCGTTTATGTGTGGTTCCTATATCATTAGCGCCACCTAGTGCGTACGTCCTCTGCTATGTGTGGTTCCTATATCGTCAGCGCCACCTAGTGCCGTACTTCCTCTGTTATGTGTGGTTCTTATATTGTCAGCGCCACCTAGTGCGTACTTCCTCTGCTATGTGTGGTTCCTATATCATTAGCGCCACCTAGTGCCGTACTTCCTCTGCTATGTGTGGTTCCTATATCATTAGCGCCACCTAGTGCGTACGTCCTCTGCTATGTGTGGTTCCTATATCGTCAGCGCCACCTAGTGCCGTACTTCCTCTGCTATGTGTGGTTCCTATATCATTAGCGCCACCTAGTGCCGTACTTCCTCTGCTATGTGTGGTTCCTATATCATTAGCGCCACCTAGTGCGTACTTCCTCCGTTATGTGTGGTTCCTATATCTCTAGCGCCACCTAGTGCCGTACTTCCTCCGTTATGCGTAGTTCCTATATCGTCAGTGCCACCTAGTGCCGTACTTCCTCCGTTATGCGTAGTTCCTATATCGTCAGTGCCACCTAGTGCCGTACTTCCTCGGTTATGTGTGGTTCCTATATCGTCAGCGCCACTTAGTGCGTACTTCCTCTGTTATGTATGGCTCCTTTATCATCAGCGCAACCTAGTGCTGTGCTTCCTCGATTATGTTTGTTTCCTATATCGTCAGCGCCACCTAGTGTCGTACTTCCTCTGTTGTGTGATTCCTATATCATCAGCATCCCATACTTCCTCTGTTATGTGTAGTTCCTAGCTCGTCAGCGCCACCTAGTGCCGTACTTCCTCCGTTATGTGAGGTTCCTATATCGTCAGTGCCACCTAGTGCTGTACTTCCTCTGTTATAGATCTAGGAACCACACATAACAGAGGAAGTACAGCACTAGGTGGCGCTGACAATATAGGAACTACACATAACAGAGGAAGTACGGCACTAGGTGGCACTGACCATATAGGAGCCACACAACAGAGGGAGTACGGCACTAGGTGGCGCTGAGTATATAGGAACCACACATAACAGAGGAAGTACAACACTAGGTGGCGCTTATGATATAGGAACTACAAATATTAGTGAGAATACAGTAATTTTTATCCTTCATCATATCTGCACAGCAAACATTTTTTAACCAAGACCCCCCCTCCCACCTAATGGTCTACTAAGAAATGAAAATATACCCATTCGACCAAATATTAATTTATCACAAACTGTCCTTATAGTAAATAAAATGCCCCCCCCCCCCACTTCAATAGATATCAAGAAACGGTACTGGGGGCTCCCAGCCAGGTCCCCCCTACGCTCCCCAGCTGTCGGACTCGTTTTATTGAAATGGTTGCTTTTGGCAAAAAAATAGCCTTGTATTTCTGTTTAAAATATAAAAAATTTGGAAATCTTTTTCTCTTTCATCCATTCTTTGACTGGTGAGATAAATGATGGAGCTTGATTGGCTGGGCAACATACCTGTATACAGCCCACGAATGAGACGCTTCAGTAGACGAGGTCCCAAGTGTCCCCAGTCTGAAATGTATTTAAATGTCTTGTGTAAATTGGCTTTAATTATTTTTCCCGACTAATTAATAGGGGAATAATTAAATCTCCCCAAATTATTAATTTGATCTACACATTCGCCACGGTTAGTTAAATATAAACAGTTCTCAAAACTGTACACACGAGTATTGCTGACCGAACACCATCAAGGACTCGGCACTTGTCCCTTATGCCGCATACACACGACCGTTTTTCATGACGAGAAAAATGCAATTTTTTTAGATTGGTCGTGAAAAACGGTCGTGTGTATACTCCATAGCATTTTTTGCGCCGAGAAAACCGCTAAAAAAAAATTAGAACCTGCTCTATTTTTTCTCGCCGTTTTTCACGTCATTCTTTTTCACGTCGTGAAAAACGGTCGTGTATGCTTTTACGAGGGGGAAAAAAAACGCGCATGCTTAGAATCAAGTATGAGACGGGAGCGCTCGTTCTGGTAAAACTAGCGTTCAGAATGGAGATAGCACATTGGTCACACTGTAACGGACTGAAGAGCACGAGGCTGAAGAGCGCCAATCGTCTCTCGCCAAACCTTATTAACACGAGGATCAGCAAATGCAGCCCAAAGAGTGGCGCCATCCGAATGGAAGTTCCCATTTATAGTGCCGTCGTACGTGTTGTACGTCACCGCGCTTTGCTCGAACATTTTTTTTCTTGAACGTGTGTATGCAAGGCAGGCATGAGAGGAATCACGACGAGAAAAACTTTTTTTGCATGACATGAATAGCCGTGTGTACACGGCATAAGACTTTAGGACCTGGACCTTACGGGTTCAAGGAGCCTGTTCATGTTCCGTGTACAGTAATCCAAGAAGAAAGATGCCTCACTTTGATATCAGCCTTGTATAAACGTTTATTCCTCTTAGCACATCCCACCTATAATGCTTCCTCTAACGTGTTTCACTCCGAAGAGCCTAATCAGAGACCTCATGGCCAGTATAACATAGAGGTGACCCCCATCCAGACTCAAATTGCTCCATACATTTCCTAGTTCAGGTGTAGTCTTCAAGGAGCTTGTCTCTAACATATTTTGCTCCAAAAAGCTTAATCATAGAGTAGAAGACCTCATGGCCAGTATAACGTAGAAGTGACCCCGATCCAGGTACTCAAATTACTCCATAAATCTGCTCGTTAAGGTGTAGTCTTCATTGAGCCTGTCCATGTTCCATGTACAATAATCTAATAAGTAGGATGCCTCACTCCAGTCCTGTAAAAAACGATTGCTCCTAGCATGTACTGTTCAAACTCCTTTCGCCAACACGTGTCACTCTAACAAAAAGCTTAATCGTAGAGTAGAAGACCTCATGGCCAATATAACGTAGAGGTGACCCCAATCCAGGCACTTGAATTACTCAACACATCTTCTAGTTAAGATGTAGTCTTCAAGGAGCCTGTCCATGTTACATGTACAATAATCTAATGAGAAGAATGCCTCACCCCGATACCAGTCCCGTAAAAAAAATTATTGCTCCTACCATGTACCACTCAAACTTCAGTCTCTAACCTGTTTCTCTTCGAAAAGCTTAATGCTAGAGCATTACAGACCTCATGACCAGTATAATGTAGAGGTGACCGCATTCCAGGCACTCAAATTGCTCCATACATCTCCTAGTTCAGGTGTAGTCTTCAAGGAGCTTGTCTCTAACTAACATATTTCGCTCCAAAAAGCTTAATCATAGAGTAGAAGACCTCATGGCCAGTATAACGTAGAAGTGACTCCGATCCAGGTACTCAAATTACTCCATAAATCTGCTCGTTAAGGTATAGTCTTCATAGAGCCTCTCCATGTTCCATGTACAATAATCTAATAAGTAGGATGCCTCACACTGATACCAGTCCCGTAAAAAATTATTGCTCCTACCATGTACCACTCAAACTTCAGTCTCTAACATGTTTCTCTCCGAAATACTTAATGCTAGAGCAGTACAGAACTCCTGGCCTATACAACATAGAGGTTGCCTCAATCCACGCATTTAGATCACTTCACACATCTCCTAGTTCAGGTGTAGTTTTCAAGGAGCTGGTCCTTGCTCCATGTGGCACATGCTGTTTAGAGAGAAACGCATGAGATAATGGAGTTTAAAGGGAATAGTTGTTGAGTAACATAGACCTCATGGCCTGTATAACATAGAGTAAGGTGACCAGATTTTTTAAATGAAATCCGGGGACATATTTTTTTTTTTTTTACTAGTAATGGCGGCAATCAGCGACTCTCTGCCCGTCTCTGCCGCCCGCCTCCCAGCCTGTCAAGTCTTACTCTCCGGGCCCCGGCTACTACTGGGTGGGGAGAGGAGGAAGATCACTCCACCAGGGAAGTCGAGGAGATAAGCAGGCAGGCGGCTGGCTGGGACTTGAGCCAAGGCAGAAGAACATGCGAGCGGAGCTGAATGGGCATGCGCCCGAAACTTAAGAAATATTCCCTCCGCTCCGACCAGCACATGATCATCAGAAAGGGGCACAGATAATTGAAAAAAATACACCCCCCTAAGTTAGTAGGAGCGACAGAGCGGAGGTGTGTAATTCAGATTTATTTATTTTTTTAAATCTGCACTGACTGTCATTTGAAATTGCCCCAGCCCCCGTTCAAATCCAATCCAGGGACAAAACCGGGGACAGATTTGGCCTGGGGACAGTGTCCTCAATCCGGGGACTGTCCCCTGAAACTGGGGATGTCTGGTCACCCCAACATAGAGGTTACTTCAATCCAGGCACTCAGATTGCTCCACACATCTTAGTTTAGGTGTGGTCTTCAAGGAGCTTGTCCATGTTCCATGAACAATAATACAAGAATGATGCCATACTCTGATACTAGTCCTCAGGGCTGGGATAAGGAGGGGAGACTGCCCCTGGCTCCGTGAACTCACATGGAGGGAGGCCTAGCATGGTTAGTTCCCACCCCTTTAGCATTTTTAGTCTGTATGTTTCAGGGAGAGATGGGGGATTGTACTGGGGTCACAATGGGGGGGGGCTAGATTTGTGGTAGGAGGGGGTGATTTAACAGAGGAGTACTGGGGACACAATGGGGAGGGGATAGAATGTGTATGCTAGGAGTATGGATTTGTGCTTGAAGGGGAATTTGGAGGGGAGATGATTTGTGCTAGGAGGGGTGTTTTTTGGGGGAAATGGATTTGTGCTAGGAGGGGGGCGGAATTGGGGAGAAATTTTGAGTTGGAAGGAGGAGGAATTTATGCATTTTTATTTGGGGAGAATTTTGGCTTGCCGAGAAAATTTATGCGGGGGGTGAGTGTGCAGATCAGTGCTGGATTTTTTTTTGGGGGGGGAGAGTTGTTTGCTTACCCCTAACTATAAATTTCCTTCCTCCCAGTACAAATCCGCTTTCCATGCTGAAATCCCCCTAGTACAGAGTTATGCCCCCCCCTACACAAAAAAAATCCCTCCTCCAACCACAAATCCTCTAACCTTCAAATCCCCCAAGTTTCCTCTTTGAGTACACACTCTTATCCCCCCTCCCAGCACAAATTCTCCCACTCTCCCCAAATTTCCCCTTCTAGCACATATACCCCCCCCAATCATCCCTACTAACACAAATCCCCCCCCCCCCAAAAAAAATCACCTCCTAGCACAATTCCCCTTCCCTGTCTACTATATAAACTCTTCTAACACAACCACCCCAAATCCTCCCTTCTAGCACAAGTCCTCATCCTCCATCCTCCCCCTAAATCACTATTCCTAGCATCCCCCCCCCCAATTTCCCCCCTAGAACAATTCTTACGTCCTGCTGCACCACCAAATTCCTCCTCCCAACACAAATCACCTTCCCCCCCCCCCAATCTCCTAATGGCACCCCCACCTCACATGATACCAAAGTCCCCATGCCACTATCCCTCCTGCCCACCCCTTGTCCCAGCCCTGTTGAAGTGGATAACATAAAGGTGACCGCACTCCTACTTATCCATGCTCCATGTACAGTAATCAAAGAAGAAAGATGCCGAGCTTTGATACCAGTCTTGTATAATAGTTTATTCCTCTTAGCACATCCCATTTAAACGCCTTTTTAACTAACGCGTTTCACTCTGAAGAGTTTAATTGTAGAGTAAAGTAGATCTCACGGCCAGTATAACATAGGAGAGACCACACTCCAGGCACTCAGGTTGCTCCAAAACATCTCCGTACTGGTAAAGGCTTCAAAGCACTTATCCATACTCCATGTACAGTAATCCAAGAAGAAAGATGCCAAACTCTGATACCAGTCCCATATAATAGTTTATTCCTCTTAGCACATCCCACTCAAACTTCTTTTAACCAACACGTTTCGCTCTGAAGAGTTTAATTGTAGAGTAGGGTAGACCTCATGGCCAGTATAACATGGAGGTAACCCCACTCCAGGCTCTCAAATTTCTTCATAATACAGATGTAGTCTTCAAGCAGCTCATCCATGCTCCATGAACAAAAATCCAAGAAGGATGCCGCCCTCCGATACCGGTCCCATATGCAGTAGACCATTCTTCTTGGCACATGCTGCTCAAACATTTGTTCTCTAACATCTTTCACTCCATAGAGCAGTGGTCTCCAAACTGTGGCCCGAGGGCCAGATGCGGCCCTTTGCTTGCTTGTATCTGGCCCTTAGGGCACTATTTTTATCCACTGATACCAGCAGTGGGACATAATTCCCCCCCCCCCATTGACACCAATGAAGAGGCAGACTTCCTCCCAATGGCACCAACAATGGGGCCCAATGACACCAATGATGGGGCACAATTCCTCCCAATGACACCAATGATGGAGCACTATTCCTCCCAATGACACCAACAATTGGGCCCAATGACACCAATGATGGGGCACAATTCCTCCCAATGACACCAACAATTGGGCCCAATGACACCAACAATAGAGCGCTATTCTTCTCAATGGCACCAAAGATGGGGCATTATTAGTTATTGCCACTGACTTCGGGACCTTTTCTACTCCCGTTGGCCACAGTCCGGCCCCCCTTATGTCTGAAGGACAGTAAACTGGCCCTTTGTTTAGAAAGTATGGGGACCCCTGCCATAGAGCCTAATCGTAATGTAGACCTCATGGCCAGTATATCATAGAGGTGACCCTGCTCCAGGCACTCAGATTGCTCCAAAACATCTCCATACTGGTGAAGGCTTCAAGGCACTTATCCATACTCCATGTACAGTAATCCAAGAAGAAAGATGCTGAACTCCGATACCAGTAGTCCCATATAATAGTTACATAGTTACATAGTTAGTCAGGTTGAAAAAAGACACAAGTCCATCCAGTTCAACCGTAACCGTATTCCTCTAAGCACATCCCACTTAAACTCCTTTTAACCAACATGTTTTGCTCTGAAGAGTTTAATTGTAGAGTAAGGTAGATCTCATGACCTGTATAACATGGAGGAGACCCCAATCCAGGCACTTAAATTGCTCCATAGTACAGATGTAGCCTTCAAGGAGCTTATCCATGCTCTGTCCATTAACCACTTCAGCCCCGGACCATTTTGGCTGGTTAAAGACCAGGCCCCTTTTTGCGATTCGGCACTGCATCGCTTTAACTGACAATTGCGCAGTCGTGCGACGTGGCTCCCAAACAAAATTGACTTCCTTTTTTTTCCCCACAAATAGAGCTTTCTTTTGGTGGTATTTGATCACCTCTGCGGTTTTTATTTTTTGCGCTATAAACAAAAATAGAGCGACAATTTTGCTATAATAAATATCATCAAATATATAAACATATATTTTTTTTTCCCTCAGTTTAGGCCGATACGTATTCTTCTACATATTTTTGGTAAAAAAATCGCAATAAGCATCTATTGATTGGTTTGCGCAAAAGTTATAGTATCTACAAATAGGGGATAGTTTTATGGCATTTTTATTAATTTTTTTTTTTTTTAACGTGACTGCGACATTATGGCGGACACATCGGACACTTTTGACACATTTTTGGGACCATTGTCATTTTTTCAGCGATTAGTGCTATAAAAATGCACTGATTACTGTGAAAATGACACTTGCAGTGAAGGGTTTAACCTCTAGGTGGCGCTGTAGGGGTTAAAGTGGAAGTAAACCCTCCTATCATTTTCAGGCAAGGAAGCTGCCATCTTGGCCTCTGTTTAATCTTCAACTGCCATGATGCTGCACATGTGATCAGTTATGACACCAGCCATTGGATGGTGTGACAGTTTGGTTGAGAGCACAACCAATGTGACAGTTAGCATTTCCGGCATGCCGGGAATGTAACTTCTTTTTGAAACTATTAAATTGTTGGGTTTACTTCCGCTTTAGTGTGACCTAATGTGTGATTCTAACTGAAGGGGGGCGTGGCTTGGTGTGTGACGTCACTGATTGTCGTTCCCTATGACAGGAAACAGACGATCAGTGACACTGCCACTAGGAAGAACTGGGAAAGGTTTGTTTACACTTACCTCTCCCCGTTCTTCAACTCTGTGACCCGATCTCGGAATCTGGCGGCGATCGGGTCCCACGGGCGCGGTCATGGAGCTTTGGACCGGGTCGCAAGCGCGCAGGCGGCGGCGCGCGTGACCCACGGACAGGTTCTTAAAGGGGACGTACCTGTACGCCCTTGTGCCTGTCCGTGCCATTCTGTCAACGTACATCGTCGGGCGGCGGTCCTTAAGTGCTTAACCCAAGAAGAAAGATGGCGCACTCAGAGGATAATTGTACACCCCACTTGCCGATCGCCTAACTGGGAAAATACATTATGACTTTGTCATTTAATACCAGGGTCATGGCTGCAACTAGATGCCATAACCCCGGTATAGAAATTTCCCTCAGGTGACGGGCTTTTTGATAAAAGTGATCCAAGCGGCTGATTCACCCCTGGATCACTTTTATAAGCAGCTAGAGGAGTCACCCCCTCCCCTCCGTTTTCCGTCATGCTTTGTTGTTGTCACAAGAGACGTTTACATTTCTTGTGACAGCAATAAAAGTGATAAAACATTTTTTTTTTTAAGGGACAGCGTAAAAATATTTTTTTTTTAATAAAATAAATAATTATTTAAAAAAAAAAAATGTTTTATGCGGCCCCATCCCCTCGTGTTTGGGCGCATATGTAGCTCATGCCCACATATGTAAATGGTGTTCGCACAACACATGTGAGGTATCGCCGCAAACGTCAGAGTGAGAGCAATAATTCTAGCACTAGACCTCCTTCAGTAACTCTAAACTGGTAACCTGTAAAATAAAAAAAATGTAATCTATGGAGATTTTTAAGTATCGTAGATCGAGCCACATTTTTTTTGTGCCCCCAACTGTCCCCCTTTTAAGATGCAATGGCAGTGGATGGGGGGAGGGGGGTTCACACGCCGCGGCGTTGTGTTGCCTCCTTACCGCCTCCTCTAACCCCCTTGATCCCCTTATTGGCACGCCGCAAGCGCGTTCACTTGAATGGGTCGCGACAGCCACAGCGGGTATCATTCTGGCTGTGATTGCGAAGCATGGCGGTCACGGCATGTGTTCTCTCAGTCGCCGGGGCTACTTGTAATTTGGAAAGTCCATGTGACAAGGTGACAATGCAGGGTGACAATGCAGGGACACAATTGAGAGACGGGGGACAGAGTTGTCACCCTATAACAGGAAGTACTGTACCTGGATAAGGACCTCTGTGCCCGGACCACCAGGAATTGTTTGAATGAAAGCTGCAGATTTGAAAAAATAAATGAAAATGACTTCTGATATGAAATCAACTTGTTAAAGCGCCGATGAGAGTTGTAGTTGGGTCGATTTGAGGGTTTACAGCAAGGGGCCTATTTATAACAATTCAATGTGCGAATGTCTCAGAATTCATTCAAACGGTGCAAATAATCTCAATAATGTTTGTAGTATGTGTGAAATGTCACTTTTCTATGGATTTCCTATGACCATTAGTGCCATCTAGTGGCCATATTACAGTATTTTTCTGAAATATCTCAATCAGGAAAATACTGCATTCTGGCCACTACATGGAACTGATGATCATAGCACATTGAATTGTTATAAATAGACTTCGAAGTATCCCATTCAGAAGGTTTGATTTTTTTCAGATGTAATAAGCCTGTAGTAGATCAGCAGTCTATGACCATCTCCTGTAGTATGTCTGCAGTCTCTGACCATCTCCTGTAGTATGTCTGCAGTCTCTGACCATCTCCTGTAGTATATCTACAGTCTCTGACCATCTTCTCTAGTATGTCTGCAGTCTCTGACCATCTTCTCTAGTATGTCTGCAGTCTCTGACCATCTTCTCTAGTATGTCTGCAATCTCTGACCATCTCCTGAAGTATGTCTGCAGTCTCTGACCATCTCCTGAAGTATGTCTGCAGTTTCTGACCATCTCCTGTATTATATCTGCAGTCTCTGACCATCTCCTGTCATATGTCTGCAGTCTCTGACCATCTCCTGTCATATGTCTGCAGTCTCTGATCATCTCATGTAGTGTCTGCAGTGTCTAACCATCTCCTGTCATATGTCTGGAGTCTCTGCCCATTTCCTGTATCATGTCTGCAGTCTCTGACCATTTCCTGTATCATGTCTGCAGTCTCTGACCATCTCCTGTATCATGTCTGCAGTCTCTGACCATCTCTTGTGGTATGTCTGCAGTGATATTTATGCCAGTGCCGATACAAGATCATCCAGTCCCCAGGGCAAAGATGCCAAATTGCGCCCCTACCCTTCATTGTGTGCAAGCTTATGAGAAGGAGGGGCAGGGAAAGCAGAGCTGCATCTCCTCCCGGCTCTCTTCCTCTCCTTGCCGCTTCCAGCACTGAGCTGACAGAAGTAGTGATGCCGCTGTCACTATTCCTGTCAGCCTTCTAGTAGAAGGAACTTGCGGCGCCTCCCATCCGTGTAATCCATGCTGTGCCCAGGGCAGCCGTCCCTTCTGCCCCCCCCCCCTGTCCTGGCCCTGATTGGGATTGCAGTTAGGCCCCCTATATGAAAATCGCAGGAGTTTCTCAGATGCTACAAGCTGAACTTTTGAAGCCCTCACTCAGCGGGTCACCTCTTCTCAGATCCCGTGTGTTCCACATTCTGTGTGAGGGGACATCCATTTCTCTTGAACATGTCTGCATGCTTTCTGTACTGAGCGGCATCCATGTGACTTGCCGCTTTCCTATCTGCGTTGCCCAACATGGTCCCCCAGTATCGCGCGTTCTGGAAAATATTACTCATTTTCATACTAATATACCATTTGCGGAAGCAGATCACCCCGGCGTGCCAGCGCCAGCATCTTTTGGCAATTATTTCGGCTCTTCGATCATCTGTGGCGTCACGCGTACATCTGCTGACTGTTTACCGATAACTCTCTGATGGCAATTAAATAAAATAAAAAATACCCCTCGGGTTCCAGTGGGGGGGAGACGTCAATATTTTCTCCCGTTAATTGAATAGAACCTCTCGCTGCTAATGAATATATCATGTAAACAGCAACTGCCTCCACCTGCTAATTAATTAGACGTGACTGTTGCTCGCCGCTGGCTTGTCAGATAAAAATAGTTTTGTTTTTTTTTGCAACAGTGGCTCAGTGGTTAGCTGCCTTGCGGCAGCGGTGGTCACGGGTTCAAATTCCAACCTCCTGCCATCTGCATGGAGTTTGCATGTTCTCCACCGTGCTGGCGGGATTTCCTCCCACGCTCCAAAGACACGCTGGTAGGTTAATTGGCTGGCTCACCTCTTAAGTGCTTTGAGTCCCCGGAGAGAAAAGCGATATAGAAATACAAATTCAATAAAAAAAAATTGCTTTGAGGAGAACTCCGTCCGAAAAAAAGATGAGTCTGTATATGAGCCGTTCTCATAGTTCTGACCTTAAATGTAAAAAAAAATCTTTGGTCCCACCCTTGTCCTCTGTTCTAATTGGGTGCTTTGCCCCGGGAGACATGTGACATCATTTTTTTTCACCAAGGCTGAATTAATGTGTCACAGCCCTCCCCCTTTTTGTTCTTAAAGGGAACCTGAGCTGAGAAAAAATAAATAAAGCCTCCATTGCGGACTTTCTTCTGAAAATGAACTTGTGTTGATTCTAAATCTCTCCTGGAAAGCCTCACAGGAGTCCTAAGCCTTCCTAAAAGTGCCTAGACATACCTTTTTAAGAATATTATTTAGAAGTCGGCAGGAGGAGTGAGACTCCACGGTGAGGCAGGGATTCTGAAGATGCAGGGAGATTTAATTGAGGGAAATATGGAAGTTGCCATTGCTGACCTGTCCTTAACGTGTAGGAGTGCTTTACCCCGGGAAAAAGGTGACATTATTTTTTTTTTCCAAGGCTGAATTATTGTGTCACAGCCCTACCCCTTTTTATCCTTAAAGGGAAAGTGCGGAGAAAAATATTGAGGCTTTCATTGCAGACCTCCTTCTGAAAACTGCATTAAAAGCCTTCAAGGAGCTCTAATCCACCTGTAGCGATACCTTCAACTAAGAAGGCCGCAAGTTTAGTTTGGGCCCTGAAAACAGCTCCGCCAACCCCCAGCAACGTACTCGACCCCCTACTAGCACAGTTAGGATTGACTGCAATATATATTCTTATACTGTATGAGTAACCCAGACACCAAGACAATAATGAAAAAGGTATCAAATTTACTTAGGCTTTTGGTAAGAAAGATTTAACAGTGATAACAGTTCACAGATAATAACGTGCAGAGCCCTGCAGCAATAAGGGTGACCGTTAACTAGGCGTCCTGTAACGCAGTAACCAAATGAACTAACTAGCTGGCCAGGCCTGGCTCAGATATCTACAACTCAGTCTATAGAGGATGATGGTTTTCTTCACCGGCAGGTCTTTAAAGGTGGTACACATTAACAGAATACATTTGTAATCCAATGGGAAGGTAGAGATGAGATAAACACTTTGCTATGTAAACTCTGAGTTCAGCTCTGATAAGGTTCTCCAGTGAGAGTATCAGAAATAACTTGTGGGCCACAGCAGTCTATAGGCCCATTAGCAACAACAGTATATGTTCTGGGCATACGCCCTCTCACCCATCCGGACGCGGTCCCAGTCCGAGAACTTCCACCGACTGTGTCCCACACATACAGTGTCTCCAGCGATCGGGTCCCCGATCCGGTCAAGGCTGTAGACAAGCGATGTCTGATGCCACCCAGGCTCGCAGTGGGGTGGAAGGCTCTTTGGCGCTGCACAAGGTCTCAGGCTTCAGGCCTTGCACTCCGACACATCCGCACAGGAGGATCAGTTCCTGAAGTCTCGTGTCCCAAAGAGGCCGACCCCAGCCTCGCCTCCTCCTTTTATAACCCCTCCCATGAGTCTCTGTGGTGGAAACATTGCCGAATGGGGTTCTGGGTAATGTAGTCTCTCTCCTCTGCTTTCACTTCCAGTAATGTGTCTTCTCTACTTCCTCCTGACTCACCTCTCACCTGGAACTTCTTGTCTCTCTGCATTAAAGGGGAACACCCCGCTACACACTCCCCCCACTTGAACTCTTTGGTCCCCAAAGATAAACCTTAACAAAGACTATGTACAACTCTAGACAATTCTGGGAATGAAGTTGGCATAGGGAATTACCACCAAAACTGAGGAGTAGAACTCCCTCGCCCACAGGTCACATTATCATGGGTGGCCTGCCTAATTGTGCCAGAGAGTGAGTAGGGGTTGCCCTCCACCAAATGGACAGTGGAGGGATCTGGATTTTCAACACTCCTCCTAGCAGTAATTACAGAGTCTTCTGAGCTATTCCCCATTTGTGGGTAGGTCAGCTTCTTAGGAGGCCGGATGACTCTTCGAGCCCTTTGCTCTCTTGGGATTTCTGGCTCTGGCGCCACAGGCTCCTCTTCCTCTGAGTAACTATCACGGGCATCTTCCCATAATCTGATGAAGGGCTAGATGGGATGAGCTCTGTGGCTTCTGGGTTCAGTGTCCCATCTGGAGTGTCCTCAGTGGTTGGAAGATCTATAGTAGAGGTTCCTGGAGTTGAGGAAGGCCACAGCCAATCAAGTTCTCTTTCTTCATTATCGCTAAGTTGAGAGGCCTCTCCATCTTCAGCTCGTGAGGTCTGTGACCGAGTGTTCGGCCTGGGAGTATCCAGAATAGAGACCGGTTCAGGGGAGTCTCTCACGGGAGGTATCCTGACTGCCTCAGCAAGTGGGAGCAAGTGGATTCGATGCCACGTTTTCAGTGGGCCTACCTTTCCTTCTGGCTTCAACTTGTAGACAGGTAGGCCCGGCAACTTCCTACAGATGACATAGGGTTCAGATCTCCATCTGTCTGCAAGTTTGTGTTTCCCAGGGACCCCCAGATTGTGTAACAGTACTCGATCCCCGGGCTGTAGGTCTTGTACCCGGACCTTCAAGTCGAAGTTTCTTTTGTTTCGAGCTCCCCTTTGATCGGAGGCCGCTTGAGCTTGTTCATAGGCTACTTTCAGGCTGTGTCTGAGCCTGTCCACATATCCTTTGTGGGATGTGACTGAGGAATGGTCCAGAGAGGTGCCAAAGGCCAAGTCTACAGGTAGTCTCGCTTCTCTCCCAAACATGAGTCGATATGGGGAGTAGCATGTACTATGGCTGCTATGTGTTTGCTCCAATGTTGCTTCTTCTCACTCTCCAGAGTCCCCAACATGTTGAGCAAGGTTCGGTTAAACCTCTCCGGCTGAGCATCTCCCTGTGGGTGGTAAGGTGTAGTTTGAGTCTTCTTGATTCCCAATGAATCTAAGAGCTTCCGGATCAGCCGACTTTCAAAGTCCCTTCCTTGATCTGAATGAAGTCGCTGGGGCAGCCCATAATGGACAAAATACTTCTCCATGAGTATCTTGGCTACAGTGGAAGCCTTCTGGTCTTTGGTTGGAAAAGCTTGGGCATACCGGGTGAAATGATCGGTTATCACCAGAACATTTCCCAGTCCACTCAGGTCGGGTTCGAGGCAGAGGAAATCAATGCATACCAGATCCATTGGGCCTTGACTTTGTAGATGGCCCATTGGGGCAGCTTGATGAGGTAAAGTCTTCCTCTGGATGCAAAGTGCACATGAGTGGCAGTACTCTTCTACTTCTGCCCTCATACAGGGCCAATAGAACCGACTTCTGACAAGTTGAAAGGTCCTCTCCGCCCCTAGATGGCCGTGATTGTCATGTAGGGCAATCAGAACAGTCTCTCGATGTTTTTCTGGAAGAAACAATTGCCATTTATCCTCCAGGTCATCAGAGGGGCCCCTTCGGTAGACCACTCGCTGATGTACCTGTAACCTGTCCCACTCTTTCCTCAACAGGCGGGCTTCCTTTTGAGGGGTGACTCAGGAGTTTGTTTGGATCCTGATTCTCCAGGGCTTCCATAACCAATTTCCCCATTGGATCTTCTAATTGATCACATCTTAGTTCCTTCTTGGACAACTTTGGCAGATGGTCTTCCTCTGGATGAGCTACTCCACAGTATTGTTTGGGGACTCCTACCATGGTAACTCCTTTCTCTTCCGCCCTTGAGCCCCCTCTGGCTTGTAATTCAGCCCCTTGACAAAGGGCCCGCACCCCATCAGGTGCCACTTGAGTCCAGTCTTCCATGTCACTGTTGGGACCATGGGATCTCCTGGACAGAGCGTCTGCATCTCGATTCCCAACTCCTGGCCTGTACTTTAGGCTGAAATTGAATCCAGACAATGCGGCCAGCCACCTGTGTCCAGTGGTGTCCAGCTTTGCTGTAGTGAAAAGGTAGGTAAGGGGGTTGTTGTCTGTCTTCACAGTGAACTCCGCCCCATACAGGTAGTCTTTGAGCTTGTCTACTACCGCCCACTTAAGGGCCAGGAACTCCAGCTTGTGAGTGGGGTAGTTTTTCTCAGAGGGGCCCAGGCTCCGGCTCACATAGGCAACAGGCCGTAGTTGACCTTTGTGTTCTTGGTAAAGTACTCCTCCCAGACTGTCATGACTAGCATCTACGTGTAGTTCATAGGGTTTGGTTGGGTCGGCGTAGGCCAAGACTGGGGCAGTGGTTAGGCTCTTCTTCAATGCCTGGAAGGCCTCTTCACACTTCTGGTTCCACTGATCTCTGACTGACTCTCCCGGCTTCCTGGGCCCTGAGTCGTCCTCTTCCCCCTCAGTCTTGAGCAGCTCATTCAATGGTCTAGCAATTCGGGCGAATCCTTCCACAAACCTCCTGTAATTGGAGCAGAACCCTAAGAAGGATCTGAGTTCCGTTACTGTGGTGGGCCGGGGCCAGGAGGTAACGGCCTCCAATTTCTCAGGGTCTGTGGCCACCCCTTCTTCAGACACTATGTGCCCCAGATAGTTCACAGAAGACTGGTAGACACTTCTTGGGCGAAAGCTTGAGTCCCTCCTCACTGAGTCTTCTCAACACTTTTTCCAGCCTCTCTTCGTGTTCCTCCAGGGTTCTCCCAAAGACAATGACATCGTCCAGGTACACAAGGACTTCAATAAGGTTCATGTCCCCTACTGTCTTCTCCATGAGGCGTTGGAAGGTAGCTGGGGCTCCAGACAGACCTTGGGGCATCCGGTCGAATTCAAAGAACCCCACTGGGGTTATGAGAGCTGTCTTTTCCTTGTCTTCTGGGTGCATAGGGATCTGATAGTACCCACTCTTGAGATCCATAACGCTGAACCACTTGGCCCCAGACAAGCTCTGTACGGCATCCTCTATCCTCTGGGTGGTGTACTGGTCTGGTATGGTTCTCCTGTTAAGAGTCCTGTAGTCGATACAGAGCCTCAACGACCCATTCTTCTTCCTGACCACCACTATCGGGGAGGCATAGGGGCTTCTAGATTCCCGGATCACACCAGTCCTCTTAAGTTCTGCGAGTTGTTCCCTTAGATCCTCCAGATCTGCTAGTGGGACCCGCCCGACCCTCTCTCTGAAAGGTCTGTCTTCTTGGAGGCGGATTCGATGGGTGGCACTCCTTGCACACCCCACATCGAACTCATCTTTTGAGAAGATCTTCTCCCATCTGGTCAACTGGGCCTTGGCTCTCTCTTTCCAAGCCCTGGGCAGATTCGGGTTTTCTATGGACAGTTTCTCCCAAACGTCTCCTCCTTCACCCGTCCCCTTGACTTCTGACAGGGTAACCGGAGCAGCAGGGCTCACCTGGCCCAACAGCATCCTGGCTGGGATTGCCATGGGGCCACCTGTAGTGTTCCTAACGCTCACCGGAACTCTACAATGGGCCTTCTTCAGGGCCTTCAGTGGAATCACTTCTGGTATCACCTCCAGACCGGAGGTCTCTTCCCTTGGGTCGGACTCCAGCATGACAAAGGGTCCAGGTTGTTCCCAAGTAAGCTTCACAGTGGCTTTGAGACAGGTTACCTCGCCGGGCTGCAACACTACCCCTTCTCTTCCAAGTCTCCACACCTTCCCTATCCCCTCCCCAGGGGTCTTCTGCTCTAGGACCAGCCGTTGGTAGGCCGTCTTCAGCATGGGGTGGATCCTGGTGGCCGCTGACCCCTTCTCTTTCATTAGAGGGGTTAGGAGTCTTCGGACTAGATCCGTGTTTGTCCCTATTATAAGGGAACTCCTGTTAGCTCCTGGCGGCTGAGGGCACACAACTGCCAGAGTGTCAAACACTTCAGCCTTCCCAGCCATGGATGGGTCAAAGGTCATCTTGACGGGTATATAGCCATCGTAGGGGAAATTCTGGGTTCCGATCCCACATATTTCCAGCTCCTCTATCTTCTGGATAGGCAGATGACTCAAGTGCTTATCGTAGAAAGCTCGATACAGTAGGGTCACTTGCGCCCCAGTATCCAGGATGGCTTTAGTATAAACTTCCTCTACCTGGATGGGCACTATAGGAGATGGGCCTACCAGTTTCTCCGGATATGGCCTGGCAGGGGTCGCCTTCTTCTGGCCCTTTCCCCTCCGGACTCTCTCTCGTCCAACTCCCTTTAGATTTTAATTTTTCTTGAGCCTGGTATGCATTAATTTCCCTCCTTTCGATGGGTGTACAGACCCGCTGAGGGACACTATTATTTTTCTTAGGTGTGCACCCCCTCTGGGGAGTGCTGTGCCTCTTCTGAGGGGTCTTGCCCCCTTTCTCTGGGGTGTATCTCTGTTGAGGAATGTTGTGTTTCCTCCGAGGTGTTTTATCTCCTCTTTCCTTCTGCTTCGCTTTCAGCTTGGAGCTCACTGAAGGTGATGGGCACCCGGTTGACTCCTTCACCGGGGCCCTCTGGAGTTTCCCGCCGGCTTGCGGTTGTCCGTTTTCTTCTTCTTGGGACTGGAACAGATAGCTGCAATATGGCCAATTCCTCCACAGTTAAAGCAGACTATATCTCCCCATTCTTGTAAAGATGCAGGTGCCGAAGAAATTGGGAATAGTTCCTTCCGTGGTACTTCCCTCCTGGGACCCTCTGGATCTTTTGCCATCAGAGAGGTCAACATTTCTAACACCTTGGACATCTGTGCTTTTAAAGTATCTACCTCCTGAGTCTCTTTCAGGGGTCATCACTGGATTGACTAGCACCTGTGCGGGGACAACATTTGCCTTAATCATTTGCTGGTCCTGTTGTAGCGCCTCCTGATCTCTGATGATTTTTATCAAGTCAGCATAAGTCAGCAACGTTCCTCCTCCTGACGTGTTCAGGTGCAGCCAGACTGGATCCGAGCGCAGCGCTCCCTTTAAGACTTGCTTCATTCTTGTCGCATCTGTATCTTGGGGCCTCATTCCCTTCTTCAACACAATCTTGCACAGCAACCTGTTTAGTCTCCTAACATACTCTGACAGTTTCTCCCTTGGTTGTTGGAAAGTATGTTCAAATTGGTAGACCATCTCTGTCACCTTATCCAATTGACCAAACTCTTCCTGTAGCATGGCTAGACAGTCTTGAGCCGTGCAATCTGCATTCCCAAACCGAAAACTTTTCACTGCTTCTGCTGCTGCGCCTTTTAGGATTTCTATCACTCGTTGCCTCTTCTGCGCTTCGGGCACCTCCCATGCCTCTACTGCCTGCAATGCCTGCTCCACCCAGGTATCAAAATCTTCTTCCCCTGCAGGGACAGGGAGCTTTCCTGAGAATGTCTTCAGTCTCCGGTAGCTAGTCTCAACATGCACCGTGCTTGTCTTCTGACATTTGATTATTTGATTAGCAGATCCCCTATTGCCTTTATCAATTCTGGTGATATAGCAGTGGCAGGTGCGGGTGTCGCCGGGGGCGTCACCCCGTCTCCTTTTACTGGTGAGGTACGGGCGCAGCCTGCGGTGATCCCATCGGTGATGGTTCCTTCTTTATAGTTAAAGCAGGCGCCAACCTATAGGTTCTATTATCTGGTGTCTTTACACACTTGCACTTGCAAGCCTCTGGTATCCCGTCTCCGTATTCCACCAGTGCATACTGATATGAAGTGACTGGGTCTGCCTTTATATCTATCACCCACGGTGTGTGATCTGGGGACACTGACTTCATCAACTCCTCTACCGTCTCGGTCTTCCATTCCTCCCCTGGGAGGCTGATGACTATTGAGTTGCTTGGCTCTGCCCTAACGGCTTTGCACCACTCTTCTATCGCTTGTGGATCCATAGGGTCCATGCCGGCCCTTCTGGCGTTCACCTGCTGTATCAGGATCCCGGACGAGAACCCCCACGTGTAGCGATACCTTCAACTAAGAAGGCCGCAAGTTTAGTTTGGGCCCTGAAAACGGCTCCGCCAACCCCCAGCAACGTACTCGACCCCCTACTGACACAGTTAGGATTGACTGCAATATATATTCTTATACTGTATGAGTAACCCAGACACCAAGACAATAATGAAAAAGGTATCAAATTTACTTAGGCTTTTGGTAAGAAAGATTAACAGTGATAACAGTTCACAGATAATAACGTGCAGAGCCCTGCAGCAATAATACACTATGCATATAGAATGAACAGTAAAGGTGCGCCACGAGGGTGGCCGTTAACTAGGCGTCCTGTGACGCAGTAACCAAATGAACTAACTAGCTGGCCAGGCCTGGCTCAGATATCTACAACTCAGTCTATAGAGGATGATGGTTTTCTTCACCGGCAATGGGAAGGTAGAGATGAGATAAACACTTTGCTATGTAAACTCTGAGTTCAGCTCTGATAAGGTTCTCCAGTGAGAGTATCAGAAATAACTTGTGGGCCACGGCAGTCTATAGGCCCATTAGCAACAACAGTATATGTTCTGGGCATACGCCCTCACCCATCCGGACGCGGTCCCAGTCCGGGAACTTCCACCGACTGTGTCACACACACAGTGTCTCCAGCGATCGGGTCCCCGATCCGGTCAAGGCTGTAGACAAGCGAAGTCCGATGCTACCCAGGCTCGCAGTGGGGTGGAAGGCTCTTTGGCGCTGCGCAAGGTCTCAGGCTTCAGGCCTTGCACTCCGACACATCCGCACAGGAGGATCAGTCTCTGAATTCTCGTGTCCCAAAGAGGCCGAGCCCAGCCTCGCCTCCTCCTTTTATAACCCCTCCCATGAGTCTCTGTGGTGGAAACATTGCCAAATGGGGTTCTGGGTAATGTAGTCTCTCTCCTGTGCTTTCACTTCCAGTAATGTCTCTTCTCTACTTCCTCCCGACTCACCTCTCACCTGGAACTTCTTGTCTCTCTGCATTAAAGGGGAACACCCCGCTACACACCATAAAAGAAAAAAATGCACGGACATAGCCCTAAAGAATATTATTTAGAAGGCAGCAGGAGGAGTGAGACTCCATGGGGAGGCAGGGATTCTGAAGATGCAGGGAGTTTTAATTGAAGGAAATATGCAAGCTGCCATTGCTGACCTGTCCTTAAAGTGTGGGGGTGCTTTACCCTGGGAAAAATGTGACATAATTTTTTTTCACCAAGGCTGAATTAATGTGTCACAGCCCTCCCCCTTTTTGTTCTTAAAGGGAACCTGAGCTGAGAAAAAAAAATAAAGCCTCCATTGCGGACTTTCTTCTGAAAATGAACTTGTGTTGATTCTAAATCTCTCCTGGATAGCATCAAAAGCCTCACAGATGTCCTAATCCTTCCTAAAAGAGCCTAGACATACTATTTAATAATAATATTTAGAAGGCAGCAGGAGGAGTGAGACTCCACGGGGAGGCAGGGATTCTGAAGTTGCAGGGAGTTTTAATTGAAGGAAATATAGAAGCTGCCATTGCTGACCTGTCCTTAAAATGTAGGGGTGCTTTACCGTGGGGAAAGGGGACATCACTTTTTTCCAATTGATGTGCCACAGCCCCGCCCCTTTCTATTCTTAAAGGGAACCCGTGCTGAGAAAAATATTGAAGCCTCCATTGCTGACCTCCTACTGCAAATGAAATTGCATTGTTGGCTTTACATTCTGATTGACTGAACAAGCATGCAAACAGTGAAGTCAGCACAAGTCTGCATACTTGTGTGATTCTGAAAGGACTGAAGCCTTTGGATGGGCCTGACAGCCAGGCATCCAGAGTTTTCTTAAAGGGTATGTCCTGCCATTTATTTTTATTTTTTTAAAGTTTTTGGACAGAGTGGGGAAGGATTGGAACCCCTGTCTGTTTTATTTTTATTTATTTTTTTCTGCTGGGGCTCTACTAGAGAGTCTGCCCCTCTCTTCCTGTCATGGTGACAACTGTTATCGCCAGACAGGAAGTGGCAGAAAATCTACAACAGAGGCAAAGGCAGAAATAAAAAATCTGACAGGGACTCTAGCCTACCCTCATGCTACTAAAGAAAGTATATATTTTTTTATTCATGTGTGCCTTTTTTGGAGGGTTACCCTCACTTCCTGTCTGATGATGCCATTGTTACCAAGACAGGAAGTGGGGAGAAATCTCTGTGTGCCTTTTGGAGGGTTACCCCCACTTCCCGTCTGATGATGCTGTTGTCACCAAGACAGGAAGTGGGGAGAAATCTCTGTGTGCCTTTTGGAGGGTTACCCCCACTTCCCGTCTGATGATGCCGTTGTCACCAAGACAGGAAGTGGGGAGAAATCTCTCTAATGGAACCCCAGATAGCAGTGCAAACCAGGCAGGTGTTCTATAATCCTTCCACAATCTATCAGGAATGAGAAAAAATAAAGTTTAGGATGGGCGTACACTTTAAAAAGAATCTGGTTGCCTGGCTGTCAGGACCATCCAATAACAACATTTCTTGGAACATATTAAAATAAAAAAAAAATAAAAAAATGACCAAATCCAGGCACCTATCATTTAAAAAAGGTCAACAACGGAAGCTTTAATATTTTTCTCAGCACGGGTTCCCTTTAAGAAAAAAGGGGGCAGGGCTGTGGCACATTATTTCAGCCTTGGAAAACAATGATGTCCCCTTTTTTCCAGGGTAAAGCACCCATACACTTTAAGCTAAGGTCAGCAATGGCAGCTTCCATATTTTCCTTAATCTAAAGCTCCCTGCATCCCCAGAATTCCTTGCCTCACAGTGGAGTCTCGCTCCTCCTGCTGCATTCTAAATAATATTCTTAAAGGGCATGTCCGGGGCAATTTTTTTTTTTTTTTTTTTACTTGAATGCAGTGGGGAAGGATTCAAACTCCTGTCAGGTTTTTAATGCTATCCAGAAGAGATTTACCCCTACTTCCTGCCTTGCTAAGACTTCATCAGACTGAAAGCGAGGGGGGGCTTTCCAATAGGGACACAGACGGAAATATAAAGCTAATGGGGGTTCTAGTTTTCCCCGATGCTAAGAAGAAAAAAAAAGAAAGTTCTGGCTGGACATGCACTTTAAGGGGAAGATTCGGCAGGTCTGCAGCAGGTGGGCGGAGTTGGGAAGCACAGATCTCAAAGTATTAGTCCCCAAGAGGTATGGCCAGTAATTCGCCCCCATCCCCCCCCCCACCACTTCCCGGCTACGCTTATTATATCCAAAGCCTAATTTTCCCCACGTTGTCTACAAACGTTCCTGAGAGTCGTCCTGGCTCCTGAGGTGCGCATTAACACGCAGGGCGCACGCATGTACAGGTGACGGCGTGCCTCCATTTCAGCAACATCTGAGCGCCAATTAACGAGGAATCCGAGAAGCCGCCTGCCAATTATTTATTTATAAGTCCCTCTCGTGGCTAATGATTTTCTTCTAAACACAGCCGAAGGCTAATTAGCGACACATCTCCCGATTGCTAATGAATTCCTTCCCGGCACACAGATGACTCAACTCGACGCGGATCGGAAAAGGAGGCGGCACGGGGCGAGCGCCATAGAGAGAAACCCTCCTTCTAGAAGAGGACTAGAGACCTCCGTAGAGATAGAATCAAAATTCCATTAAAGGGTCACTCCAACCAAAACTGATATTTCATCGTTGGGTAGAGAGCGGACATACCTGCTGTGCCCATTATGAGGAGTTTCCACCATCCCTGTGCTGAGTTCCCAGGTCTGTACACCTGCTGTGCCCATTATGAGGGGTTCCCATCATCCCTGTGCTGAGTTCCTGGGTCTGTACACCTGCTGTGCCCATTATGAGGGGTTCCCACCATCCCTGTGCTGAGTTCCCGGGTCTGTACACCTGCTGTGCCCATTATGAGGGGTTCCCACCATCCCTGTGCTGAGTTCCCGGGTCTGTACACCTGCTGTGCCCATTATGAGGAGTTCCCACCATCCCTGTGCTGAGTGAGTTCCCGGGTCTGTACACCTGCTGTGCTCATTATGAGGGGTTCCCACCATCCCTGTGCTGAGTTCTCGGGTCTGTACACCCGCTGTGCCCATTATGAGGGGTTCCCACCATCCCTGTGCTGAGTTCCCGGGTCTGTACACATGCTGTGCCCATTATGAGGGGTTCCCACCATCCCTGTGCTGAGTTCTCGGGTCTGTACACCTGCTGTGCCCATTATGAGGGGTTCCCACCATCCCTGTGCTGAGTTCCCGGGTCTGTTCACATGCTGTGCCCATTATGAGGGGTTCCCACCATCCCTGTGCTGAGTTCTCGGGTCTGCACACCTGCTGTGCTCATTATGAGGGGTTCCCACCATCCCTGTGCTGAGTTCCCAGGTCTGTACACCTGCTGTGCCCATTATGAGGGGTTCCCACCATCCCTGTGCTGAGTTCTTGGGTCTGTACACCTGCTGTGCCCATTATGAGGGGTTCCCACCATCCCTGTGCTGAGTTCCCGGGTCTGTACACCTGCTGTGCCCATTATGAGGGGTTCCCACCATCCCTGTGCTGAGTGAGTTCCCGGGTCTGTACACCTTCTGTGCCCATTATGAGGGGTTCCCACCATCCCTGTGCTGAGTTCCCAGGTCTGTACACCTGCTGTGCCCATTATGAGGGGCTCCCACCGGCCCTGTGCTGAGCTCCTGGGTCTGTACACCTGCTGTGCCCATTATGAGGGGTTCCCACCATCCCTGTGCTGAGTTCCCGGGTCTGTACAGCTGCTGTGCCCATTATGAGGGGTTCCCACCATCCCTGTGCTGAGTTCCCGGGTCTGTACACCTGCTGTGCCCATTATGAGGGGTTCCCACCATCCCTGTGCTGAGTTCCCGGGTCTGTACACCTGCTGTGCCCATTATGAGGGGCTCCCACCAGCCCTGTGCTGAGCTCCTGGGTCTGTACACCTGCTGTGCCCATTATGAGAGGTTCCCACCATTCCTGTGCTGAGTTCCCGGGTCTGTACACCTGCTGTGCCCATTATGAGGGGTTCCCACCATCCCTGTGCTGAGTTCCCGGGTCTGTACACCTGCTGTGCCCATTATGAGGGGCTCCCACCAGCCCTGTGCTGAGCTCCTGGGTCTGTACACCTGCTGTGCCCATTATGAGAGGTTTCCACCATCCCTGTGCTGAGTTCCCGGGTCTGTACACCTGCTGTGCCCATTATGAGGGGTTCCCACCATTCCTGTGCTGAGTTCCCGGGTCTGTACACCTGCTGTGCCCATTATGAGGGGTTCCCACCATCCCTGTGCTGAGTTCCTGGGTCTGTACACCTGCTGTGCCCATTATGAGGGGTTCCCACCATCCCTGTGCTGAGTTCCCAGGTCTGTATACCTGCTCTGCCCATTATGAGAGGTTTCCACCATCCCTGTGCTGAGTTCCCGGGTCTGTACACCTGCTGTGCCCATTATGAGGGGATCCCACCATCCCTGTGCTGAGTTCCCGGGTCTGTACACCTGCTGTGCCCATTATGAGGGGTTCCCACCATCCATGCTAGATTTGATATATATATTCTTCTTTATGGAGTACAGGAGAAGCTGGACAGGGACACCCAGAGCTCCCAGGTGGACAGGAACAGGGTCAGGAATAATTGTCAGGACATCTCACTGTTGGAGTATCCAAGACATATAAGATGCTAAAATTTCACCTCTGGGTAGACTAAATGGTAAACCGATCGGCACCCTGCCTGACACTCCATGATCCACTTTCCAAACATCTTCCCTTTCATATATTATGTTTATTTTTTTATATTTCCCTTAGACCAAGACCTGTAAGGCCAACCGTAGCAGCTTCCATCAGAGGCTTCTTTCCCAGGTGAATTCATAACAGATTCCCTATAAATTAAATATAAATGGCTGTCCAAGGCGCCCATGAACTTACATACTTAAACCTGCAGCTTTGATTAAAATAATCTCTGGAGATCCTGCCATGAAGATCCTTCTTCAGGCACTTCTTGTTATAGGGTGACAACTCTCACTCCCTGTCTCCCAAATGCGTTCCCGCGTTGTCACCTGGGTTTCCAATAACTACAAGTGGCCATTCTAACACAGGGTCCACTGTTGTCGCCATCGGAAAACCCGCCTTGAGAAATGCCGTGCAGCCTTTGCTTGGGTGCTTGAAGATAGGAAGTGGGTGCAAAGTGGCTGCAGGAGATCAGCAGCACTGAGCTGTAACAAAGCATAATAAAGGTCAAAACTAGTTTTGTTTTTTTAAGGCAAATATTTATGATTCTCAGTGCAGAGGGAGCACTAAATGACATTCGGTTTGTGTTTACATCTACTTTTATATACAGATATATTCGAGAAGCAGCAAAGGCATGGCAGGGTGACCTCTGTGACATCGGCTTGTTTTGGATAATAGCGTCTCTAAAGAAATGAGAAGTGATCTTCATGTTTTATTCATTGTGATACTTTTATTCTTGAAAACTTTGATTTCTTATGTTCTCAGAAGTTTAGCTCTTGCAGAGGAAGTCATATTTAGTTTTATAATAGGTGGAGACTTTATACACAGAGCAGGAGACCGAACATTAACAAACCAACTAAGTCGATTCTCGTTTTTAGGGATGATTACAAAGAATTCCTATTACTGGAGAGGAGACATGTCAGTCCTAAAAAGAATTGTCAGTGTCCCTTATATAATAGATAGGATCATACCACTAGGTGGTGCTATATTGCATTTCATATGTTGCCTTTCTTCGTCAGGGGCAGATTTGTCTTTCTTCGTCAAGGGCAGTTTTCCCTTCGTCAGGGGCAGTTCCCCTTTTTCGTCAGATTTCCTTTTTTCATCAGAATCAGTTTTCCCTTTTTCGTCAGGAGCAGTTTTCCCTTTTTCGTCAGGGGCAGTTTTTCTTTCTTCATCAGGGGCAGTTTTTCTTTCTTCATCAGGGGCAGTTTTTCTTTCTTCATCAGGGGCAGTTTTTTTTTCTTCATCAGGGGCAGTTTTTCCTTCTTCATCAGGAGCAGTTTTCCCATCTTCTTCATCAGGGGCAGCTTTCCCTTCTTCCTCAGGGGCAGCTTTCCCTTCTTTAATGGGCAGTTCTGCCCTTGTTCATCAGGCGCAGGTTTGCTTTTTTATCAGGGGCAGTTTTCCCCTTCTTCATCAGGGCTAGTTTTCTGTTGTTCTTTAGAGGAATTCTGCCCTTATTCATCAGGAGCAGCTTTCCCTTCTTCGTCTAAAACAGTTTTCGTCAGGGGCAGTTTTCCCCTTGTTCATCAGAGGCAGCTTTGTCTTCTTCGTCAGGGGAGTTTTCCCTTCTTTGTCAGAGGCAGTTTTCCCATCTTCATCAGGAGAAGTGTTCCTTTCTTCATCAGGCACAGCTTTCCCTTCTTCTTCATCAGGGTAAGTTTTCCCCGTCTTCATCAGGAGCAGTTTTCCCCTTTTCAGGGACACTTTTGCCATTGTTCACCAGGGGCAGGTTTGCCTTTTACATCGGGAGTAGTTTTCCCTTCTTCGTCAGGGTAAGTTTTTCTCTTCTTCATCAAGAGAAGTTTTCCCCTTCTTTCTTTTTTTAGGGGCAGTTTTGCTTCTTCTTTTTTTTTTTTGTCAGGGGCACCTTTGCCCTATGAAGTGTGTATTGGACATGGGGCAACTGTAGGCACAAAGGATGCTGTGTCTGTGACCATGCAATAGCCAGCTGAAGACTGTTGGAATCGGTTTGCTTTAGTAAACATGGACCGTTTTCCAGCAGGAGCAAAGAGGAATAGGGTAGAGAACTGTGGACTTTTAAGTCCCTATCCCCCATCCTCCTTCATAATATCTCTTACCTCAAAACATTCCTGGACTCACCTCCTGTGCCCTTTATATTACCCTTTACCCCAATCATTTCTGCCACTCAACCCATGAAAGTTCAATTGCTTTGGCAATGCTATAATATATTTTGGTACTGCCAGCTAAGATGATTCGAAAGAGAGGAGAACGAGAGAGAAAGAGAAGACAGCAGAGAGAGAGAGAAAGAGGGGGAGAGTGAAAAAGGAGAGAGAGAAAGAAAAGAAAGATGAAGAGAAAGAGGGGGAAAAAAAGAAAAACGAGGAAGACAGAAATAGAGAGGAGAGAAGGAAGAGCGAGAGATGGGGAAAGAGAATAGAGAGCAGGAGGGAGAGAAAGAAAAAGAGGAGAGGGGAGAGAGAGACAGAGTAAAGAAAAAAGAAAGAGAAGAAAGAGATACTGTAGAAGGGAGAGGGAGAGAGGAGAGCTAGAGAAAGAGGGAGAGAGAGAAAAAGAGAGGAGAGAGCGAAAGAGAGGAGAGAAAGAGAGAAACAAAGGAATTGGAGGGGGAAGAGAAAGAAGGAAGTAAGAGAGAGGAGAAATTGAAGAGTTAAGAGAAAAAGAGGGAAGAGACAAGAAAGAGAGATTAGAGAATATGGAGATTAGAATAAGAGGAGGAGAGAAGAGAGAGCAAGAGGGAAGTAAAGGAAAGAGAATAGAGGAGAGAAAGAGAGAGAGAAAGATGAGAATGAAACAGGAGAGAGAAGCAAGAAAGAGGGAAGAGAAAGAGAGAGAGAGAGAGAGAGAGAGAGAGAGATGAAAAAGAGGAGAGGGAGACAGAGCAGAGAAAGAGAAGAAAGAGATACTGTAGAAGAGAGAGGAAAAGAGGAGAGATAGAGAAAGAGGAGCGAGAGAAAAAGAGGAGAGAGCGAAAGAGAGGAGAGAGAAAGAGAGAGAGAAAATAGAGGAATTCAAGGAGGGAAGAGAAGGAAGTAAGAGAGAGAGAAGAGAAATTGAAGAGTTAAGAGAAAAAAAGAGAAGAGAGGGAAGAGACAAGAAAAAGAGAGATTAGAGAATATGGAGATTAGAATGAGAGGAGGAGAGCAGAGAGAAGAAAGAGCGAGAGGGAAGTAAAGGAAAGAGAATAGAGGAGAGAGAGAGAGAGGGAGAAAAGACAGAGAGAAAGATGAGAATGAAACAGGAGAGAGACGCAAGAAAGAGGGAAGAGAAAGAGAGAGAGAGAGATGAAAAAGAGGAGTGGCAAACAGAGGAGAGAGAAAAAAGGAAAGAGAATAGAGAGAAAGAGGAGAGAAATAAAAAAGAGAGAAGAAAGAACGAAATAAAGGAAGAACGAAAGAAAGAAGATGGAGGGGGAAGTAGAGAGAGAGAGGAAGAAAGTAAGAAAGAAGATAGGGGGGAAGTAAAAAGAGAGAGAGAGAGAAAGTAAGAAAGAAGATGGGGGGAAGTAAAAAGAGAGAGAGGAAGAAAGTAAGAAAGAAGATAGGGGGGAAAGTAGAGAGAGAGAGGAAGAAAGTAAGAAAGAAGATGGGGGGGGGAGTAAAAAGAGAGAGGATAGAGAGAAAGAAGATAGGGGGGAAGTAAAAAGAGAGAGAGAGAGAAAGTAAGAAAGAAGATAGGGGGGAAGTAAAAAGAGAGAGAGGATAGAGAGAAAGAAGATAGCGGGGGAAGTAAAAAGAGAGAGAGAGAAAGTAAAAAAGAAGATAGAGGGGGAAGTAAAATAAAGAAAGCGAGAAGAAAGAAAGAAACTAAGGAAGGAAGAATGAAAGAAAAAAGATAGAGGGGGAAGTAAAAGAGAGAGAGAAGGTAGAGCGAAAGAGAAGATGGAGAGAAGGAGAGAGAGAGGGTAGAAAGAGGAGAGATGGGAGAGAGACGAGAAAAAGAGATGTAGTGGGTGTTTGATTTTAGGGGAGGCATCTGGGTGGTAGTGTAACCCAGATGCACTGATTGTTAGGGAATCTGAGACCCTTTTATGGTTCTTGGAGGACTCTGGTGGTGTAAGGTTCCCTGCGACCTGCGGGTGGCGCTGTCGCCCTGGGCCGTAGCTGAACACTCACTGCAAGACTGCTTCCCTTTTTGTCCTTTCCTGGCGCCGGTACAGCGGGGCGGGGAACCTGCTGTGACGCAAAGGGAGAGGAGATAAAAGGGGCGGACGCCCTGACCTCAGGGTTCAGAGTCGGAGGACGCAGCCGCACCCAGGCACCTTCAGCCTGGGTGCTGGCGTTCCGGAGTTCCGGGCCCAGGTGCCCTTGACCTGGCCGGAGCGGGAGATGGAGTTCATCTCAGGCACCTTTAGCCTGGGGCGAGGTACTATGGCGGAAGCCTGGAGCTCAGTACCTTCGACTGAGTTCCGCGAGGCTGGAGGAATCCGAGGGGGCCCTAACTCCTTGGGTGCCCATGTCTGAGACGAGGAGGCCGGTGAGCGGAACTTCTCCGGAGAGTCAGCATTGCTGGTGACGGAGAGGCCTCCGGTAACTGTCTTGGACGGATGTCCTTCCCCTGACAGGCTACAATAGCAAAGGTAATCCATGTTCTGTTCAACATAGTCAGTGGCAGTGACTTCGCCATTGGTGACATCACAGTGGTTAGCTCTATCTAGAAGAATTGTGCCTTGGCCTACTCCCCACAAATACTGAAGTGTTCTCTGGGTCTCAACCTGTCTGTGCTGTAAGACTATTTATTGAGAAGAATAAATACGAGTTGGACCATTTTTAGTGTGTGGATCTCTGGTTACTAGGAGCAAAGGGGAGTCAATCCGAGGAGAGGATTTGACTTTGGGACACATACACAAAACCCGATAGTTCTGGCCTTCACCTCTACACATTGGAGGACATAAGCCGTGGTGTATCTCATCCCTCCCCCCGGTGTTAACCCCTAGACGAGACAGACAAGCCATGAATAAGAAGGGGTGAGAGGGGTGAGGTCACTACAGAGAGATTCGAGAATACGGAGATGAGAATGAGAGCAGGGAGAGAGGAGTGAAGGAAAGAAGACAGAGATAAAGAGAGAGAGAATAAGGGGGAGGAGAGAGAATAGAGAAAGATGTGAAAGAAACGGGAGAGAGGAATGAAGAAATAGGAGAGATAGAAAGAGAAGGAATGAAAGGGAGAAGAGAAAAAGAGGTAAAAGAAATAAGTGAGAGAAAATATATAATAAAGAAAGAAAACCCAAAATAAGAGGGAGATGAGAGATAGCTAAATCAGACATGCCACCAGTATAGAAATGCCTGCTGTGAAAGGGAAGATGCTTGTATATTGGAGCTGCAGAGACTCTTGTGACTACTCACTTCTTTAATTCTGCTTTTGAAGAAATAATTCTGACCTGTATTATGTATTGATGACGCTTCTTCCTCTCACCCCCGCCCCAGCCACTAACCCAGTAGCACCTCTTAGTAAACCTCAGAGCCCCAACTTTTGAGCACATTACAGAGGCCAGAATCAACTCTTCCTTCCTACTTCAAAAAAAAAAAAAAGCTCTTGAAAGCTCCTCGTTACTGTCTCTGACGAAGCTCCCCGCCGCCGCACGGACCGAGCACCGCGCTTAAAAAGTGGCTTTCAAGTGCGGGCTAATCAGAAGAGAGAGGCTGAGAGCCTGGCTCCTTTTGATGTCTGAATTTTATATTTTATTTCCTCTTTTTGTTTTTTGTTTCTTTTTTTTCTTTTTTTTTTAACGCAGCGGAGAAAATTTTGCCAGCTTGGCCCAGGCTCTGTGGAGAGACATGAGAGGCCGTCGTCTGCCATTCCAGCCCTTTGTTCTAGACCACACAAAGGTTCCCACATGATACGCCATCCTTCTTTTTTTTTTTTTATACGAGAGGTCCCTTTCCGCCCTTCGCTTGGCGTACGTGCTTTTTTTTTTTTTTAATTCCTCGCCTCTTTGTCCCAGCTTTTTAGACTCCTGAGGGGCCGGCTTGGATCAAGGCCAATTATCAGACGGCTTTGTGCCGAATTGAAAGGAAGGGTGGCATCGGCTGGAGCGCACGGAGGCGCGCAGGGCAGATTCGGCCGCGGACGGCGATGATAATTGTTCCCGGGCCTTAAACTCGGAGATCAGACGTAACATGCATTAAAAAAAAAAGAATTAAGAGTAACTCCTAATTAAATATATTTGTTTATGGCGGCAGCCATATTTGTTCATTACATAGTCCTTTCAGCTTTATATATTGCACAGTGAGTGCACTTTACTGTTTCTTTATCAGGGGTCTCCAAACTGTGGCCCGTGGGCCAAATATGGCCCGCTGTAAGATTTTATCTGGCCCTCTTATATAAGAGGGGACTCTGATGGGGGCTCTCCTGTAAGGGGGGTAGTCTGATGCAAGGGAGGACTCTGATGGATTATCTCATGTAAGGCATAAAGAAGGGGTGTGATGTAAGGGGAACTTTGATGGGGGCTTGATCCAAGTGGACTCCGATGGGGACTCTCATGTAAGGGAGGATCTGATTTAAGGGGCACTTGTAGAAATGGGGTTCTAATTGGGACTTTGATGTAAGGAGGACTTTGATGTGGACTTGATGCAAAGGGACATTGATGGGGACTGATGTAAGGGGGGGATCATATGTAAAGGTGGGCTTTGATAGGGACTTGAGGCAAGGGGGTATTATGTGGGGACTCTGATGTAGTGGGGACTCTGTTAAGGACTCCGAAGTAAGGGGGGACTCTGATAGGGACTCTCATATAAGGGGGGGGGGGTAATCTGATGTAATAGGGACTTCGATGAAGACTTGATGCAAAGGGGCACTCTTGGGGAATCTGATATAAGGGGGGACTCTGATGGGGACCCTCATGTAAGGGGGGTAATCTGATGTAATAGGGACTTCGATGAAGACTTGATGCAAAGGGGCACTCTTGGGGAATCTGATATAAGGGGGGACTCTGATGGGGACCCTCATGTAAGGGGGGTAATCTGATGTAATAGGGACTTCGATGAAGACTTGATGCAAAGGGGCACTCTTGGGGAATCTGATATAAGGGGGGACTCTGATGGGGACCCTCATGTAAGGGGGGTAATCTGATGTAATAGGGACTTCGATGAAGACTTGATGCAAAGGGGCACTCTTGGGGAATCTGATATAAGGGGGGACTCTGATGGGGACCCTCATGTAAGGGGGGTAATCTGATGTAATAGGGACTTCGATGAAGACTTGATGCAAAGGGGCACTCTTGGGGAATCTGATATAAGGGGGGACTCAGGTGGGGACTCTCATGTAAGGTGGGAATCTGATGTAAGGGAGACTTGATGCAAATGGACACTGATGGGGACTCTGAGTAAGAGGGACTTTGGTGGGGACTCCGAAGTAAGGGGGGACACTGATAGGGACTCTCATGCAAGGGGGGATCTTATGTAAGGAGGACTTTGATGCAGACTGGATGCAAAGGGACACTGATGGGGACTCTGGTATGAGGGACTCTGATGGGGACTCTCATGTAAAGGGGGGGGGTGAGTGGGCTTTGATGGGGACTTGAGGCAAGCGGCTATTATGTGGGGACTCTTTTGAGTACTCCAAAGTAAGGGGGGGCGACTCTAATGGGAACCCTCATCTAAGGGGGAATCTGATGTAAGGAGGGCTTTGATAGTGACTTGATGCAAAGGGACACTAATGGGCACTCTGATGAAGAGAGACTCTGGTGGGACTCTGATAGAGACTCTCAAGTCAGGGAGACTTTGATGGGGATTTGATCCAAAGGGGCTCTGGAAAAGGGGACTTTGATGGACACTTTATGCAAAGGGACACTGATGGGGACTCTGTAAGGGGGGAGACTGATGGGGACTCTCAGGTAAGAGAAGGCTCTGATGGGGACTCTCGTTTAAGGGGGGATCAGATGTATGGGTGGACTTTGATGGGCCCTTGGGACAATCTGATAGGGACTCTCATGTAAGGGGAATGATCTGATTCAAGGGGGGGCTTTGATGGTGACTTGATAAAAAAGGGACACTGATGGGGACTCTGAAGTAAGGGGTACTCTGATAGGGACTCTCATGTAAGGGGGAATTTGATTTAAGGGAGACTTTGGTGGAGACTTGATGCAAGGGGACTCTGATATAAGAGGGGACTGAAGTTTTATTTGGACTTTTTTACTTTGTTTTACTGAAGTTTTTCTCTTTTGTTCCTATCATCCGTTTCTCATAAAGAAGCCGGCCAGGTCTGACGAAACGCGTAGAGAGATTCGGCTTCCTTTTGGATATTCCATTTTTTTCAAATTCATGCAAACATGCTTAAATGCACTGCAAAGCAAATCAAGGAAAAAAAACCCCAAAAAACAAACAAACACATGTAAACTGCACGCCAACGCAATACAAGACAAAAAACGCAACTTGCATGCGTTAACGGATGTGTTGCGGTGTGAATGAGCCCTTCATTGTTGTGTACATCACATTAATATGGTAATTGCTTTATGGAGTATTTCATGTAAAGTTCTCGTTTCTTTGAGTTGATTCATTATTTCTGTCTTTTTTGTGAACAATTTAGGAAAGCTTCATTGTCATTTTCTTTCAAGATCAAATCAGTAATTTTTTGATCTGTTGTCATGAGGCCCTTAAAAGGCGTGGGGCCCATAGGCCTGGCGTCTACTCTGCCTATTTGGTAACCTGGCACTGTGTGGTCTACCTATTCTCGCTACAACAAATATGATCTTGCTGCCAAGAGGGCTGCTACTTCCATACCCTCCCGGGCAACATCCCCTCCCAACCCTGAAAAAAATTAAAATCTTGCATTATTAAATATATCTGGGGCCATATAAAAGCCTAAAGAAAGAGACAGACAGAAGCGCCAATGTGGCAAAGTATTTCGGGTGTTGCTACCCCTTTGTCAAGCCCTACAGAAGTCTGACAAAGGGGTAGCACCACCCCGAAACACGTTTTTTTTTTTTTTATTCAATAAATTTAAACTCCTCAGTGGCCTGCCTTCAGCAAATTGGCAATTAACCCACGAGTGATCGGTCCTCCATTTATGTACATTAACCCCTCAGTGGCCAGTCTCCAGCCCATGTGTTAACCACTTAACGACCGCTCACTGTATATATACGTCGGCAGAATGGCACCGACAGGCACAATCACGTACAGTGTACGTGATTGCCTTTGTATAGTTGGGGGGTCCAATCGGACCCCCCTCCTATACAGTGAGCGGTGGCTAAGTGTCCGGGAGCGTTCCGGGATGAGGGGGCAGCCATTCGTTTCCGGCCACCCCCTCGCGATCGCTCCCGGCGAATGGAAATGCCCCCTCTGTCTGTGTCAGACAGAGGAAGCAGGAGGAAGTGATGTCATCTCTGGTGCGGCGCTCACATATACCGAGCGGCGTACAAGAGAAGACATCAGGTCAGTGCACACAACACTACACTGACACCAGGACACATAGGGACATAAATCGCCCCCCCAGATCACCCCCCCAGAGCACCCCCCAGCCCCCAGTCACAGTGTCACTGATTGCAGTGACCATTTATTTACTGATCACTGCAATCAGTGACATTTGTGACTGTAAAAGTGTCAGTACATTCAGTTTTAGGTCCAGTGTAGCCCCCTAACCCCCCCTAATAAAGGTTTAACCCCCTGATCACCCCCCAGATAACCCTTTCACCCCCTATCACCACTGTCGCTAAGCGATCATTTTTCTGATCGCTGTCTTAGCGTCAGTGATGCCGATCGGCAGCCAGTAATTTTTTTTAGGTTCGCCGCAGGTTTTTATAGCGTCAGGTACCCCAATATATTATCTAATAAAGGTTTAACCTCCTTGATCGCCCCCCAGGTAACCCTTTCACCCCCTATCACCACTGTCGCTAAGCGATCGTTTTTCTAAACGCTGTCTTAGTGTCGGTGATGCAGATCGTTAGCCGGTAATTTTGTTTAGGTTCGCCGCAGGTTTTTATAGCGTCAGGTACCCCAATATATTATCTAATAAAGGTTTAACCCCCTTGATCGCCCCCCAGGTAACCCTTTCACCCCCTATCACCACTGTCGCTAAGCGATCGTTTTTCTAAACGCTGTCTTAGTGTCGGTGATGCTGATCGGTAGCCAGTAATTTTTTTTTTAGGTTCGCCGCATGTTTTTATAGCGTCAGGTACCCCAATATATTATCTAATAAAGGTTTAACCCCCTTGATCGCCCCCCAGGTAACCCTTTCACCCCCTATCACCACTGTCGCTAAGCGATCGTTTTTCTAAACGCTGTCTTAGTGTCGGTGATGCAGATCGGTAGCTGGTAATTTTTTTTAGGTTCGCCGCATGTTTTTATAGCGTCAGGTACCCCCATATATTATCTAATAAAGGTTTAACCCCCTTGATCGCCCCCCAGGTAACCCTTTCACCCCCTATCACCACTGTCGCTAAGCGATCGTTTTTCTGATCGCTGTCTTAGTGTCGGTGATGCTGATCGGTAGCCAGTAATTTTTTTTTTAGGTTCGCCGCATGTTTTTATAGCGTCAGGTACCCCAATATATTATCTAATAAAGGTTTAACCCCCTTGATCGCCCCCCAGGTAACCCTTTCACCCCCTATCACCACTGTCGCTAAGCGATCGTTTTTCTAAACGCTGTCTTAGTGTCGGTGATGCAGATCGGTAGCTGGTAATTTTTTTTAGGTTCGCCGCAGGTTTTTATAGCATCAGGTACCCCAATATATTATCTAATAAAGGTTTAACCCCCTTGATCGCCCCCCAGGTAACCCTTTCACCCCCTATCACCACTGTCGCTTAGCGATCGTTTTTCTAAACGCTGTCTTAGTGTCGGTGATGCAGATCGGTAGCCAGTAATTTTTTTTAGGTTCGCCGCATGTTTTTATAGCGTCAGGTACCCCCATAAATTATCTAATAAAGGTTTAACCCCCTTGATCGCCCCCCAGGTAACCCTTTCACCCCCTATCACCACTGTCGCTAAGCGATCGTTTTTCTAAACGCTGTCTTAGTGTCGGTGATGCTGATCGGTAGCCAGTAATTTTTTTTTTAGGTTCGCCGCATGTTTTTATAGCGTCAGGTACCCCAATATATTATCTAATAAAGGTTTAACCCCCTTGATCGCCCCCCAGGTAACCCTTTCACCCCCTATCACCACTGTCGCTAAGCGATCGTTTTTCTAAACGCTGTCTTAGTGTCGGTGATGCAGATCGGTAGCTGGTAATTTTTTTTAGGTTCGCCGCATGTTTTTATAGCGTCAGGTACCCCCATAAATTATCGAATAAAGGTTTTAACCCCCTGATTGCCCCTAGTTAACCCTTTCACCAGTGATCACCATATAAGTGTTACGGGTGACGCTGGTTAGTTAGTTTGCTTTTTATAGTGTCAGGGCACCCGCCGTATATAACCCAATAAAGGTTTAACCCCCTGATCGCCCGGCGGGTGATATCAATTAGGTTTTAGCGTCAGAGAGGGTCTGCGTCACACCCCAGGCAGCGTCAGGTTAGTGCCAGTAACGCTAACACCCACGCGTGAAGCATACACCCCCCTTAGTGGTATAGTATCTGAACAGATCAATATCTGATCTGATCAGATCTATACTAGCGTCCCCAGCAGTTTAGGGTTCCCAAAAACGCAGTGTTAGCGGGATCAGCCCAGATACCTGCTGGCACCTGCGTTTTGCCCTTCCGTTCAGCCCAGGCCACCCAAGTGCAGTATCGATCGATCACTGTCACTTACAAAACAACAACACACATAACTGCAGCGTTCGCAGAGACAGGCCTGATCCCTGCGACTCCAGTGCTGTAGGAGGTGATTTCACCACCACAGTTAAATAAAAAAAGCATATATGCCGAAGCATTGGGGCAGCAGGGGCGGAGGAGTGATTTTGCTCCTAATGCCGCGTACATACGGTCGAAATTCCGACGGAGGCTTGCCCGTGGAAAAGTCCGACCATGTGTGTGCGGCATAACTTTTTTGCGGGAGGATGCCCCCATGCTTCGGCATATATAAATGGTGCATGTATGCCCATCATTAGAAGTGGGTGGATGAAGGGCGGTATTCTAATGGTGGGCATACCCACCGATCAATCTCTTTTTTCATTCAGCCACCTGGCTGCATGAAAAAAAAAGATTACAATACATGTCCAACAAGGACCAGCAACGTACTGGTATGTTGCTGGACTTTGAATGTTTATACCAGAATGATGCCTGCGGGTTTAGGTATCATCTTGGTATCATTCTTTTCAGCCTGCGGCCGGCTTTCATGTAAAAGCAATCCTAGCGGCTAATTAGCCTCTGGACTGCTTTTACAAGCAGTGGGAGGGAATGCCCCCCCCCCCCGGACATAAAAAGCGCCATTGGGAAATTGGGAAAGCATTTTATCACACCGATCTTGGTGTGGTCAGATGCTTTGAGGGCAGAGGAAAAATCTAGGGTCTAGAAGACCCCAGTTTTTTCAAAAAAAGAGTACCTGTCACTACCTATTGCTATCATAGGGGATATTTACATTCCCTGAGATAACAATAAAAATGATAAAAAAAAAAAAAAAATACTTGGAAGGAACAATTTAAAAATAAAATAAAAAAGCAAAATTAATAATAAAAAAAAAAAAAAAAAAAATAAGCACCCCTGTCCTGCCCTGCTCTTGCCCAATGGCGAACGCAAGCGTCGGTCTGGTGTCATATGTAAACAGCAATTGCACCATGCATGTGAGGTATCACCGCGAAGGTCAGATCGAGGGCAGTCATTTTAGCAGTAGACCTCCTCTGTAAATCTACTGGGGTAACCTGTAAAGGCTTTTAAAGGCTTTTAAAAATGTATGTAGTTTGTTGCCAATGCGCGTTTGTGCGAAATTTTAAAGCATGTCGTGTTTGGTATCTATGTACTCGGCCTAAGATCATCTTTTTAATTTCATCAAACATTTGGGCAATATAGTGTGTTTTAGTGCATTAAAATTAAAAAAAGTGTATTTTTTAACCCAAAAAATGCGTTTGAAAAATCGCTGCGCAAATACTGTGTAGAAAAAAAAAATGCAACACCCACCATTTTAATCTGTAGGGCCTTTGCTTTAAAAATATATATAATGTTTGGGGGTTCAACATAATTTTCTTGCAAAAAAAAAAAATGTTTTCATGTAAACAAAAAGTGTCAAAAAAGGGCTTTGTCTTCAAGTGGTTAGAAGAGTGGATGTAAGCTTCCTAATGTTGTGTATAAAATGCCAGAACAGTTCAAAACCCCCCCAAATGACCCCATTTTGGAAAGTAGACACCCCAAGCTATATACTGAGAGGCATGTCGAGTCCATGGAATATTTTATATGTTGACACAAGTTGCACAAAGTTGTCACTAAATGATATATTGCTCAAACATGCCATGGGCATATGTGGAGTTACACCCCAAAATACATTCTGTTGCTTCTCCTGAGTACGGGGATACCACATGTGTGGGACTTTTTGGGAGCCTAGCCGCGTACGGGACCCCGAAAACCAAGCACCGCCTTCAGGCTTTCTAAAGGGTGTAAATTTTTGATTTCACTTCTCACTGCCTATCACAGTTTCGGAGGCCATGGAATGCTCAGATGGCACAAAACCCCCCCCCCAAATGACCCCATTTTGGAAAGTAGACACCCCAAGCTATTTGCTGAGAGGTATGGTGAGTATTTTGCAGATCTCGCTTTTTGTCACAAAGTTTTGAAAATTAAAAAAAAAAAAATATATATATATATATATATATATATATATATATATATATTTTTTTTTTTTTTTTCTTTCTTCATTTTCAAAAACAAATGAGAGCTGTAAAATACTCGCCATGCCTCTCAGCAAATAGCTTGGGGTGTCTATATTCCAAAATGGGGTCATTTGGGGGGGTTTTGTGCTATTTTGGCATTTTATGGCCTTTGAAACTGTGATAGGTAGTGAGGAGTGAAATCAAAAATTTGTGCCTAGAAATCCTGAAGGCGGTGATTGGGTTTCAGGGTCCCGTACGCGGCTAGGCTCCTAAAAAGTCCCACACATGTGGTATCCCCGTACTCAGGAGAAGCAGAATGTATTTTGGGGTGTAATTCCACATATAACCATGGCATGTGTGAGCAATATATCATTTAGTGACAACTTTTTGTATTTTTTTTTTTTTTTTTTTTTTTTTAGTCATTATTCAATCACTTGGGACAAAAAAAAAATATATATTCAATGGGCTCAACATGCCTCTCAGCAATTTCCTTGGGGTGTCTACTTTCCAAAATGGGGTAATTTGGGGTGGTTTTGTACTGCCCTGCCAATTTAGCACCTCAAGAAATGAGATAGGCAGTCATAAATTAAAAGCTGTGTAAATTCCAGAAAATGTACCCTAGTTTGTAAACACTATAACTTTTGCGCAAACCAATAAATATCCGCTTATTGACATTTTTTTTACTAAAGACATGTGGCTGAATACATTTTGGCCTAAATGTATGACTAAAATTGAGTTTATTCGATTTTTCTTATAACAAAAGGTAGAAAATATCATTTTTTTTCAAAATTTTCGGTCTTTTTCCGTTTATATCGCAAAAAATAAAAATCGCAGAGGCAATCAAATACCATTAAAAGAAAGCTCTATTTGTGGGAAGAAAAGGACGCAAATTTCGTTTGGGTACAACATTGCATGTCCGCACAATTTACAGTTAAAGCAGCGCAGTGCAAAATTCTGAATTCACCTCTGGTCCTTTAGCTACCAAATGGTCCGGGGCTTAAGTGGTTAAACCACATCATGCCCAGTCCCCAGTCTATGTATCACACCTTTTGGTGGCCAATCTCCAGTGTATATCCGTTACCTTTTATTGGCCAGTCTCACTCCAGCATATAGATGTTAAAACCCACTCATGACCATTCTTCAGTGTATATACTTCAAGCCCTTCAGTCACCAGTCTCCAGCATATGAGCATTAACCCATCAGTGATCGGTCCTCAATGTATTTACCTGCTTAAGTGGCCAGTCCACAGTGTGTTAACCCTTCAAGGCCAGTCTCCAGCATTTGTGCATTAACCCTTCAGTGGCTAGTCTCTGATGTAAGTACATTAACCCCTTAGTGGCCAGTCCTTGGTTGAAATGCATTGAACTTCCTAGTCCCCAGTCAGTGTCAGTTAACGCCTTAGCGGCCATTCCTTAGCCTATGAGCGTTAAACCCTCTAGTCCCCAGTGTGTTAACCCCTCAGTGGCCATTCCTTAGCCTATATGTGTTAAACCCCCCCCCCCATTGCCCAGTCCCCAGCCTATGTGTTAACCCCTCAGTGGTGAGTCTCCAGCCTTTGTGTGTTAAACTCCCTAGTGGCCAGTCCCCAGTCTGTGTGTTAACCCCTCAGTGAACAGTCCCCCCAGCCTATGTGTGTGTTAAAACCCTTCACTGCCCAGTCTGTGTGTTAACCCCTCATTGCCCAGCCCCCAGTCTGTGTGCTAAATCCCCTAGTGCCCAGTCCCCACTCTGTGTGTTAACCCTCCAGTGGCCAGTCCCCAGCCTATGTGTGTTAAACCCCCTACTGGCCAGTCCCCAGTCTGTGTATTAACCCTTTAGTGGCCAGTCCCCAGACTATGTGTTTAACCCCTCACTGCCCAGTTTGTTAACCCCCAGTGCTCAGTCCCCAACCCATGTGTGTTAACCCTCAGTGGCCAGTCCTCAGCCTATGTGTGTTTAAACCCCCTAGTGCCCAGTCCCCAGTCTCTGTGTTAACCCCTCAGTGGCCAGTCCCCAGTCTATGTGTGTTAACCCCCTAGTGCCCATTCCCCAGTCTGTGTGTTAACCCCCTAGTGCCCATTCCCCAGTCTATGTGTGTGTTAACCCCCTAGTGCCCAGTCTGTGTTAACCCCTCAGTGGCCAGTCCCCAGCCTATGTGTGTTAACCCCTTAGTGCCCATTCCCCAGTCTATGTGTGTTAACCCCCTAGTGCCCAGTCTCTGTGTTAACCCCTCAGTGGCCAGTCCCCAGCCTATGTGTGTTAAGCCCTCAGTGGCCAATCCCTAGCCTATATGTGTTAAACCCCCTAGTGGCCAGTCTGTGTGTTAACCCCAGAGTGTCCAGTCCCCAGCTTATGTGTGTTCAACAAACTAGTGGCCAGTCCCCATTCTGTGTGTGTGTTAAGGAAGCGGGGCGACTGGTGGAGAGTTACTGCATCTTAAGGCTGAATTTTTAGCATTTACCAGAGTGTACCTTTTGGGATGCCTCCTGTAAAGTGTACCTTCACAGTGAACCTGTCATCAGACATATTTTTTCATATTGAGTGCAGCATACTAAGTCATGTGTCAGTGTAAAACTTCTATGTTTTTATTACTTATCCACAGTACACCTCCTGAGAATGCCCTCATCTGCTTTTTTTTTCTTCCAGGATCTTTGTTCAGGCACCATCCAGGGTCACTATCTACTTTCTGGAGTTACAGTCATGAAAATCCTGGTGGATGTGTTACAAATGCTTGACATCGATCAGCCCCTGTGCAGCCTCTCACCTTGTGACTTGCAACAAACTTACAATGTGCAGTCACTTGGGGAGGGGGGGACTGAGGAAATGCTTTTTTCTGCCTGCAGCACAATGGTGGCTTTATCTCAGCCGAGTGGAAGCCACTGGACTGAAGCTCCGTGATGATTTTTTTCATGATCAAAGGTGGAGCTTTTTTTTTTTTTTTTTCTTTTTTTTTTTTTCTGCGAAGAATTATGCTGCATAGTGACACGTCTGGAGCTGAGCCTAGTACTGCTAATGGAAGGTCCACTTTAATGATTTATTATCTATACTGACCTTTTTTATACCTTTCGGACATGTTTTATTATTATTTTGTATTATTATAATTTTTTTTTATTATTATATACATTTTATATTATTATAATTATTAATATTATTTTTGTATTGTTATCTTTTTATTTTTTATCAGAATTTTTTAATTATTATCATTTTTAATTATTATTTTTATCTTTATTATTATTATTTTATTATGATTATTCTTTGTATTATTATTATATATATATATATATATATATATATATATATATATATATATATATATATATAAATAAATTATATTATTTCTTTTTTATCATTATTATTTTTTTTATTATTTAATTTTTTCCTTCCTTTTATTGCATGAACTAGATGGGCTTGTGTATTTTTTTCAACCAGACAAACTGTAAAATCCAATTCACGCACTTGTTTTGAAGTACACGGCTAAGTGGACTCAGCTGGGCTAATGCGCGCTTATTGTCCGCATAGTTTTTTTTTTTTTTTTTCAAAATAATTCATATTGCAAAAAAAAAAAAAAAAGCTTTTTATTAACAGCAGGGTAACAAAATAACCCAATTTTCCTGTCCCGGCGATGGAGGCGTCACTGAAAAGGCTCGGCCCCGGAGAGGTAGGCCTCAGGTCACGCAATTGTAAAAACAACAAAATCAGGAGGTATTTTTTTGGGGTATTATTCGGCTTTTTTTTTTTTTTTTTTTTTCTGGCAGAAACAAAAGACGAGGCCTAATTAATGCCATTTTCCCTCCGATGAATGATTTCTTTTTTTTTTCCTCTTTTATTAATGTCATTTAAAAGCATTTTTGTTCTCTCAGCCATGCTATTGTGAAGTATGAGTGTCTCGGAGCTATTATCGCAACAATGGGAGCCGCAGGTTTTTTTTTCCTTTTTGGTTGACGTGAGGAAGAGCTGCCAATTAAGGACAAAGCCCAGGGTGGGCCAAACTCTCTCGGCAACATGGAGGGTGTATGAAGCAAGGTTACCCCCTTTTTTGTTATTTTTTTTTTTCCATTGTGGGACTGAGCTATGGAAAATTCACATTTAGAAGCCAACCAGTTTCTCGGATTTGCTTCCAACCAGCACTGGAAGAGTAACAGTTGGTTGGTAGTTTGGAATAACATGATAAATTAAAGCAGAACTCTAAAAGGATAAGTAAATATTATGTCAAATAGCATTCGTGCAAGCTGGTCGGAATTTCCCCATATCATGCATTAATTCCTATCTCGTCAGCTCCATCTAATGGCCAAAATGCGGCATAGCTTTCTGAAACACCTCAATGAGAAAATATAGAGCATTTTGACCACTAGATGGAGCCGATGATATAGGAATTCTTGTTATGTCGTATATATCGACCCCTTTTTAAAATGAAGAGTTTTAATTTCCCCAAAATGTAGACAACGATCTGGAAATGTTGGCCTGACGTCAACATTTTGGCTAAAAGCATTGAAGCCAGTAGGGATGATGGAGGAGTTAAGGGGCCTTTTTATATTGATCCGGAAGGTTACAGAAGAGGTTAAGATTAGGGTTTAAAGTAAGGGTTTATTATTAGGGGTTAATATTAGGGTTACTTTATTTAGTCATTCATTTATTTTTATTATTTTTGATGTATAATTAATTAATTTATTTTATTTATTCATTTTTTTAACTTTTTTTGTAAGGGGTTAGGGGTTAATTTATTTATCATTATTTATTTACTTATTAATATTTCTTTATTTTGTGTTAGGGGTTAAGATTAGGGTTTGAAGTTAGGGTTTATTATTAGGGGTTAATATTAGGGTTACTTTATTTAGTTATTTACTTTTATTATTATTTATTTTTATTTATGTATTTTATTTATTAACCACTTAAGCAGGGCTCAAAATTTCAAGTCCTGAGCTACTAGCCGGGCCTCAAGGGTTACTCGCCACCAGTTGTCCCGCCCTGCCCCTAATTCTGCCCCTAAACACGCCCTCATAAATTATCTCATGAAATGACGCTTAAATGGTTTATGCAGAATTAAGTTATAAAAATAAATATTAATAACTGTATCCATGCCCACCAATGCAGCCTTGTGCCCAGTGCCCAACATGCAGCCCTGTGTCCACCAAATGCAGCCCTGTGTCCACCAAATGCAGCCCTGTGTCCACCATGCAGCCCTGTGTCTACCAATGCAGCCTTGTGCCCACCAATGCAGCCTTGTGCCCAGTGCCCAACATGCAGCCTGTGTCCACCATATGCAGCCCCGTGCCCACCAAATGCAGCCCCGTGCCCACCAAATGCAGCCCCGTGCCCACCAAATGCAGCCCCGTGTCCACCAAATGCAGCCCCGTGTCCACCAAATGCAGCCCCGTGTCCACCAAATGCAGCCCCGTGTCCACCAAATGCAGCCCCGTGTCCATCAAATGCAGCCCCGTGTCCACCAAATGCAGCCCCGTGTCCATCAAATGCAGCCCCGTGTCCACCAAATGCAGCCCCGTGTCCATCAAATGCAGCCCCGTGTCCACCAAATGCAGCCCCGTGTCCATCAAATGCAGCCCAGGTGATCAGAGTGCAGCACGGGGAACACAGGATAACAGTTTTCAGTTTAATTGCCGTGTTCCCGCCGCTCAACGTCATATTCAGCCCCGCCCCCTGGCCGGGGAACTTTGAATGACAGATCACCCGTCACCAGGATTGGAAGGGTGATCTGTCTATCAAAGTCCCGGGACCGGGAGGCGGGGCTGTATCTGACAGCGAGCGGTGGGGAACACGGCAATTAAAAAAGGAAACTGTTATCGCTGTGACTGTTCCCCACGCTGCGCTCTAAACATCCGGGCAGCTCTCTCTCTCTTCCCCTCCGCAATCACTGGGAGAAGGTCTCCCATTCCACACAGGCTGCTCGCCCCCACGCCCCCCTCCCCCCTGACTCCCAGGCAGCCCTTCCTCGCCAGCCCTCCAAATCCACTCTCAAAATGCGAGCAGGCGAGTGGATTTTTTGAGGGCTGACTTAAGGACCGAACCTCTTTCTGAGATTTGGTGTTTACAAGTTAAAAACATTTATTTTTTTTTGCTAGAAAATTACTTAGAACCCCCAAACATTATATATATTTTTTCTAACACCCTAGAGAATAAAATGGCGGTCGTTGCAATACTTTCTGTCAAACCGTATTTGCGCAGCGGTCTTACAAGCGCACTTTTTTTTGGGGAAAAAATACACTTTTTTGAATAACAAAATAAGACAACAGTAAAGTTAGCCTAATTTTTTTTATATTGTGAAAGATAATGTTACGCCGAGTAAATTGATACCCAACATGTCACGCTTCAAAATTGTGTCCGGTCGTGGAATGGCGACAAACTTTTACCCTTAAAAATCTCTATAGGCGACGTTTAAATTCTACAGGTTGCATGTTTTGAGTTAAAAGAGGAGGTCTAGGGCTAGAATTATTGCTCTCACTCTAATGAACACGGCGATACCTCACATGTGTGGTTTGAACACCGTTTTATTATGCGTTCGCTTCTGCACGCGAGCTCGGTGCGTTTTAAAAAAAAAATGTTTCTTATTTATATTACCTTTTTTATTTTTACACTGTTCTTTAAAAAAATAAAATTGTCACTTTTATTCCTATTACAAGGAATGTAAACATCCCTTGTAATAGAAAAAAGCATGACAGGTCCTCTTAAATATGAGATCTGGGGGTCAAAAAGACTTCAGATCCCATATTTGGACTAAAATGCAATAAAAAAAAATAATTACATGTCATTTGGAAGAAAAAAAATGTCTCTTTAAAAGCTATGGGCGGAAGGGATGTTTTGACGTCGCTTCCGCCCTGCAATGGTATGGAGACAGGTGGGGGCCATCTTCCCTTCATTCATCTCCATACCAAGCCAGGAAGAGGACCCGATTGCCTACGCCGCTACGGACGCTTCCAGTAAGCGGCGGAGGGCACCGGAGCGCGGCAGGAAGGGGGGGGGCCCTCTTCCGCTGCTAATAAAATTGATCTTGCGGTGAATCCACCGCAGAGACCACTTTTATCTGAAAGCGGACCGCCCGCTCTTGAAGAGGATACCGGGGTTATGGTAGCTATCTACTGCCATAACAACAATATCCCTCTTCAAAGTACCGACGTATAACGACGGTGGGCGGTCCGGATGTGGTTAATAATTATTTACTGTGTGTTTAACTATTGCATTTGAGCAGAAAACCGCAAAGTCTGCAAAAATTGTACCGATTTGGGTTATTTTCACCAAAGAAATGTAGCAGAATACATGTTGGCCTAAACTTATGAAGAACAATTAGTTATTTACAATATTTTGTAAGAGCATCGAAGATTTGATGAAAGTCACGTTGAGTCTGTTTCTTAAAGTGGAAGTAAACCCTCCTATCGTTTTCAGACAAGGAAGCTGCCATCTTGGCCTCTGTTTAATCTTCAACTGCCATGATGCTGCACATGTGATCAGTTATGACACCAGCCATTGGATGGTTTGACAGTTTGGTTGAGAGCACAACCAATGTGACAGTTGGCATTCCCGGCATGCCGGGAATGTAACTGCTTTTTGAAACTGTTAAATCGATGGGTTTACTTCCGCTTTAAAGCGGAAGTAAACTCATCGATTTAACAGTTTCAAAAAGCAGTTACATTCCCGGCTGGGAATGCCAACTGTCACATTGGTTGTGCTCTCAACCAAACTGTCAAACCATCCAATGGCTGGTGTCATAACTGATCACATGTGCAGCATCATGGCAGTTGAAGATTAAACAGAGGCCAAGATGGCAGCTTCCTTGTCTGAAAACGATAGGAGGGTTTACTTCCACTTTAAGAAACAGACTCAACGTGACTTTCATCAAATCTTCGATGCTCTTACAAAATATTGTAAATAACGAATTGTTCTTCATAAGTTTAGGCCAACATGTATTCTGCTACATTTCTTTGGTGAAAATAACCCAAATCGGTACAATTTTTGCAGACTTTGCTTACGCCCCGAGTCTCAGTGATGTAAAAGATATATATGCTAAATTTCAAGAAGATTGGATAATATTTAGAGGTTGCTGTTTTGCTTTACGTCTATCTATTAAGGTTACTCTGTGGTAAAATCAAGGAAGCTTAAACTTCTGTAGTGTATCAATGCTTTACTAAACAAGGAAAAATCTGCACATACAACTGTAGGATGCACAATACAACACGCTTATAGCTTACAAAATATATGCCTACAAATATATAAGCATGTACAACATGTACCGTACACATTAAGTAAACTAAATAATTACTCAACTTGGAGGTCAAGATGTAATGTCCATAGTTCCTTGCTCAGTCCAACTCCCAAAAGCGTCTTCAAAGTTATCCAGCTTCAGGCAGGCATGTCTTCTTCCTTTGTCCCTCCAAACTCCAACTATTGTTCAAAACATGTCTCTCCACCAAACACCTTTTCAAACCCCCCCCCCTTTCCTGTTTCCTGATCAATGGAGGGGGAGGGGCCCCTCCCACCCATTTCCAGCAAAGAAATTCCAGTCAATGGAGGGGGAGGGAAGGGGCTCTTTACACATCCTGTTACTACCTAAACTCTATATTATTATTATTATTATTATTATTATAAAGTCACCATAGAAATTGCCATAGCAACAAATACCACCTCTTGACTTTATAGAATAATATAGAAAACTTCTTAAAGCCTTTTGTCCAGAAAAGGGTGAAAACCCCCCTAAACGGGAGGAAAAAATTCCCTTTTGACCCCCATCTGGGCGATCAGACTTTTGCTTCGTCCCTGGAAGGCTGCAACATTACTTTTGAGCAGGGTTAATGTCTTTGGCAGTTTGTGTAAAGAAAGTCCAAGATGAAAGTCTGTCCTCTTGGTCATAAGGAAATGCTCAGATGAAAGTTCACTCCAATTCAGCCACCTTTAGGACATCATCCGCATCTTCATCAAGCTCTCTTCTGGTCTTCCTCCTCCCACCCAGCATGGTCGTCTGCTCTGCCTGCTCCACCTCTCGATGCTCAATATCTGAAAAGAGTAATAGACAAAAGCAGGTTATATGTTCATTTCCAACTGTGCCAAAAACATAGCTCACTGCTCACATTTCTCTATCTGCCCATTTCTAACTGCAAAACTATTGTAGGGTGCCCACTGTTGCCTTGAAACACTTTCACGGAAAGGCATTGACTTCCAACGTAACGAATAAACTTGCATGTCTCTCCGTGCCGTCCTTGGAAGAACAGAGGCCTGCTGCTTCACAATATGGCACATTTTTGCAAAATGCCCCATTTTGTGGCAACAGAAACACTTAATGTGACTAAATCTACCATTCCCAACCATTTGCTTCCACTTCTTAAACAATGCTGGTGTAGGAATCCCATCTATTTCCTCTCTAGGGACCCCCACCTTAAGTAAATCAATCCACATGCTTCTCCTGGAGATCATAGGCCTTGCCTTCCTTGTATCTGAATCAACGCTGTAATTTGAGCTGATCAAATCCTCAGCTTCCCGGTTATGAGAAGTAACAGTAGCACATGTCCTACTTTTGCTTACAGGCTTTGGGCCTTTGTCCTTTGTTAGAGCATCATTAGATTTATTCATGAGGGCAGCACACCGCTCATTCAAATCTTCAGCTCGGCCTACAGCGGTTTGAACACACTTCGAAGCCACTGCAGGTTTAACTTTGATTACCCTACTTTCTAAATCTTTTGCCCTGCTTGCAGTTTCTTCCAAACACTTGGATGCCACTGCAAGCTGCCCCTTAATTAAATCTCTTTCTAATTCTGCCTTTTCCCTCTTTTCACATTCAATATGTAGAGCATGCAGGAAATGCAAACCAAACACAGCAACTGCCCGCATCTCTCCCTTACTGAACCCAAAACTTTTGAGACTAAAATCTGAAGAAAGATCAGAGACTCCATCTAGGGTTGCCACCTGTACAGGATTCACCCGGACAGTTCAGGTTTTCAATCATGTGTCCGGGTTTCAGGTGGACTAAAACCCGGACACATTATTCAGACTGGGCTGTGGCTCCCCAAGTAACCAAGATAGTCGCACACAAATCTGTTGCCATCTGGGAGCTGCTGGGGCTGTCTGGGGGGGCAGGTTCGGCATCATTGGGATGCAGGGTGATGTCAGCAAGAGCAATTTGGCCATAGCCACTGTTCGCTGCGGCACACTATGCGCACCACATTACTACTCTAAAGTGTTCAGGTTTGGCTTGAAGAAAAGGTGGCAACCCTAACTCCATCCCCCCAAGCTCTGTTCAAAGGAGAAGCATATCCAGCCAGTTCCTTTGCAACAGACATCCACTGACTATTTCTGGCCCAGATAGGAAGGGTGCACGCCTTCAAGTCCTCCTAGACACCAGAAACCTTTGCAGCTTTACTCTTCCTAAACAGTGTACGCAGCATTTTTCCCCCAGTACAAGCAACAAAACACACCACAGAAAACAGGTCAGCTTCTGTTGAAATTTAAGCACAAATTCCGGCTACGAGCCCCCATTGTTTTGCTTTACGTCTATCTATTAAGGTTACTCTGTGGTAAAATCAAGGAAGCTTAAACTTCTGTAGTGTATCAATGCTTTACTAAACAAGGAAAAATCTGCACATACAACTGTAGGATGCACAATACAACACGCTTATAGCTTACAAAATATATGCCTACAAATATATAAGCATGTACAACATGTACCGTACACATTAAGTAAACTAAATAATTACTCAACTTGGAGGTCAAGATGTAATGTCCATAGTTCCTTGCTCAGTCCAACTCCCAAAAGCGTCTTCAAAGTTATCCAGCTTCAGGCAGGCATGTCTTCTTCCTTTGTCCCTCCAAACACCAACTATTGTTCAAAACATGTCTCTCCACCAAACACCTTTTCAAACCCCCCCCCCCCTTTCCTGTTTCCTAATCAATGGAGGGGGAGGGGCCCCTCCCACCCATTTCCAGCAAAGAAATTCCAGTCAATGGAGGGGGAGGGAAGGGGCTCTTTACACATCCTGTTACTACCTAAACTCTATATTATTATTATAAAGTCACCATAGAAATTGCCATAGCAACACAGTTGCACACTTTGATCTGTTTTGTAAAATTAGGCAAAAAATAAGATTTTTCAATGTTAATTACTTTTATTGGGAAAACTAGAAATCACAAACTTAAAATACTATTAAAACTATACACTAAGATCAATAGGTAATATGATAGGCAAAACATGTGTTATATTAATCAACTTTGAACAATGCAATCCCTTGTTTTGTTCGATTGGTGACCGACTTTTCTGTTCTCAACAAGCATTGTTTTTGTTGTTCATCCCCGACCGATTCGTTATAGTTTTTTATCAGAGCAATTCCTCTTTCTGCGGTATCATTGGTTGGGCCAGGTGAACATATGGTGGCGGCTGCTAGTACCGCCTAAACCCATAAATGGTCACCTAGGAGGGAAATGTTGATTGGACTTTCTAGGTACTGATAACAAACGCAAAAATTAATTCCCTTCCTTCCCCTCATCCCCCATTGTCCCTTCCTTTTTCTTCCTCCCCTCCCTCTTTTCGTCTTTTCCCCCCTTCCTCCCCCCCTTTTTCCTCCCCCCTTTCCCTTCCCCCCCTCCCTTGTTCCCCTCCCTCCTCCTCTCCCCCCTTTCCCTTCCTTTCCCCCTCAGGTTGTCACCATACCCTCACGCGGTGCCCCCCCCCCCCCCCCCACTGGCACGAGATATATCTAATTCTGTACCCTTAATATTATTTAATTATCTTATCAGAGAGTGACACACATTCCCCCTCGTTCGCCGCCGGGGGTCTCCCTTGAGCCGTTGCCCAGTCCATGGGCCTAATCTGGTGAGCAGACCGACACATTTTTTTGACTGTATATAATGTGCTAATATACTGTATCTTCATATGTACTTTGTCTGTTATGCTTTTGCTAGTCTATTATACTGTATTTGTTATACAGATTCCCCTCCTGAAGAAACGGCATAGTCCGAAACCGGTTGAGGTTTTTGGCCCTTCTCCACTGCAACAGACACCTGATGGGTTTGCCCATCACCAATAACTGCTGTTATGAATGTGGAGTTTGGCTCAATTGTTTTTAACTTTTGTATAGTTTTATGTCCAATAAATATTTTTTATATAAATTTTTGCATTTTGTTATCAGTACCTAGAAAGTCCAATCAACATTTCCCTCCTAGGTGATCATTTATGGGTTTAGGCGGTACTAGCAGCCCCCACCACATGTTCACCTGGCCCAATCTTCTACATTCTATTATAGATGATAGTACTTGTTTATTTAACTATTAATTCGTTTTAATTAAGGCTATACTCAAAATTTGTCTGCGGTATCATTGACAACCTTAAGAGCGTTCACATGGCTTCTTAGAGAATCACTGCAGTATTCTGTCACGTCGTGGATCCCAAACAATTCAAAGAACGTCTTTGTTTTATTAGTAACGAAATGGCTCAGGTCTTTTCCTTCAAAAACCATGTTTTTACCCTCTAATCGTTTCACTTCCTTTTTCTGGATGTCAGGACCACTTGATGGTATGCCACAACAATCCTCAAACACTCCTTTCAATATTAGTTCATGGATGTGATGACAGCAAGCCAACCACAACAATGTTCATCCGATTTTTCCCTTTCAATTCTGGTACATGCCCCTTGGATCAGTCCTGTATTAGATGCTGTAGTATCAAAAGATATACCGGTTATATTGTCACGTAGCCCAAATCGGTCCATTTCCCGAATAACTACTTCAGCCATCTGCTCACCAGTGCCTTTCAGGGCAACAGGTACGCCAAGCAAATGCTCAAAATCTTTGCCAGTCACTAGAACTGCAACTCTATCTTCCAAAGTTTTGACATTCCCGTGGGCAACTGAGGGCAACAGTTTACTATCCCAATGCAAGACCAAATGAGGAGGATTTTCAAAGAGTGACTCTTCGATTTTCTTTGCCATTTTACTTCTATTGATGGCCCGAGCTCGGTAAACGGTAGCTGGAGATATGGACATTTTTGAAACATCGTGGCCAAGGCTGTTTGCAGTTGCTATAAATTAAGTACTTGCTTGTCGAATAGATAGCTGTTCTCGATCCCAAGTAGACGTGAGTGTCTGATCAAGAGGTTTTAATCTAGGACTTGAACGTAATTTTTTCGTTGCTAGAGGCGAAAACTCAGCCTCTTCGTCACTAGGTGCTTGTGATGATGGAGATGAGTCTTCCAGTATAACTGTCTTATTGATTTCAGCGATAGCTTTGTAATTTTTTTATTCTTATATGAATCTTTTTTTTTTTCTTCTTTTGTACACTTAGTTCAATGTTAGAAATTTCACTAGTTTGTGATAAAAGTGATCAATGTGTGCAACCCCTAAATATTATCCAATCTTCTTGAAATTTGGCATATATATCTTTTACATCACTGAGACCCGGGGCGTAAGCAAAGTCATATGAAAATCACATCTTTGGAAAAATTAAACACCCTAATATATGTTTTAAAAAAAATGGAACTTCCACTCTCCGGTGTCACATTTGGCACTTTTCAGGGGGGAGCAGATACCTGTCTAATACAGGTATTTTGCTTCCACTTCCGGGCATAGATACCCGAGCCACCCGCGGGTATCTACGCCACTTCAGGCGCCTTCTCCCCCCCCGCTATCTTCTGGGAGACACACAGGTCCCAGAAGACAGCAGGGACCAGTGGGAAAGCGCAGCGCCAGTCGCGCATGCGCAGTAGGGAACCAGAAAGTGAAGCCCTAAGGCTTACCGCAGATGGCGGCGAATCCACCCGAGAGCCGAGGGACAGATCGGCTTCGGGTGCCGACATCGCGGGCGCCCTGGACAGGTAAGTGTCCTTATTTTAAATGTCAGCAGCTGCAGTATTTGTAGCTGCTGACTTTATAAATTTTTTTTTTAAAATATTTGGCGGAACCCCGCTTTAAAAATTTTTCCCTCCCTTTTTATTTTTTATTTTTTTCTGTTACATATACTGTCACCAGTGCAGTACAGCGTCATCATATAACTGATGTGGCAGTGATTAAGTATTCATACCCCTTGACATTTTCCAAATTTTGTCCTGTTGCAACCAAAAATGAAAATTTATTTTATTCAAATTTTAGGTGATAGACCAACACAAAGTGGCACATAATTGTGAAGTGGAAGGAAAATGATAAATGGTTTTTAACATTATTTTACAAATAAATATGTGAAAAGCGTGGGGGGCATTTGTATTGGAGTCAATACTTTGTAGAACCTCCTTTCTCTGCAATTACAGCTGGAAGTCTTTTTGGGGGTGTCTCTACCAGCTTTGCACATCTAGAGAGGGACATTTTTGCCCATTCTTCTTTGCAAAATATCTCAAGCTCTGTCAGATTGGATGGAAAACATCTGTGAACAGCAATTTTCAAGTCTTGCCACAGATTTTCAATTGGGTTTAGGTCTCCTCAAACGGATACCTTTGTATATAAGGTTGGATCATCTGGTGAGTCATACCTGTGAGTCAACAGGCTGTGAGCACTGTGGTGGAAGTCACGTTGAATCAACTTCACGGGGATGTGTTGTCACGAGTGCTGCAAATCTGAACTATCATTCACGTTGGACTCTAAAACTCCCTTTGTCAGCTCAGCAGCTGTTTAAGTGTATAAGGAGCACAGACTTTTGGAATTTAATATCTAAGCATTGGCATCATGTAAATCTATAGCGGGATAATATACTAGATGTCTAATTTGGACTGAATTTCACAAATTCAATTGGGCAAATCTGAATTTTGGTGGGAGAGTACATCGAAATCGCGTTTCTCATTTTAGTTGGACAACAACAGCCAATGTAGTGTTCAGGCTGAATAGGTTTCTTGTCACTCAACAGACCACCATAGGTTCAGCTTAGAAAGAACCTATACCAGTATGTTACCCAAGACCCAAGTTGTGACCACATCTTGCCCCTCATTTGCCATCAATAAGAAGTCAGGCTATTAGTCACCATCCGATGTGCACACACATAAGACGCCTTTACCAGTCCTGTAACTCTACTCTTCATAGGTCAGTGACTAGGGAAAGTGGCTAGAGCTAGAGTTGAGGGATTATCAAATGATTTAGCCTTTTTCCAACTTTTTACCTTAGAGTTACCCTTAATCATTTTTAAGTTGTAGTGAACCTCTGCTAAAACCAATTTATTGGGGGTGAGTGGAAAAAATACCCCTTACATTGGTGATCAGTCTGAAAAATGTCACTTACTTTGGTGGCCAGTGGGAAAAATGCCACTTACTTTGGTCACCAGTGGGAAAAATGCCACTTACTTTGGTCACCAGTGGGAAAAATGCCACTTACATTGGTGGCCAGTGGAAAAAATGCTCTTTACATTGGCGGCCAGTGCAAAAAATGCCCCTTACATTTGTGGTCAGTGTGAAAAATGCCCCTTGCATTGTTGGCCAATCGGAAAAATGCCCCTTACATTGGTGGCAAGTGTGAAAAATGCCCCTTGCATTGTTGGCCAATCGGAAAAATGCCCCTTACATTGGTGGCAAGTGGGGAAAAAAATGCCCCTTACATTGCTGGCTAGTGGGAAAATTAACCTTATGCCGCGTACACACGACAGTTTTTAATGTCATTGAAAAAAACTACGTTTTTTCTCGACGTTATTCTTCTCAAGCCTGCCTTGCCTACACATGATCATGAAAAAAAAATGCTAGAGCAAAGCGCCGTGACGTACGAAATGTACGACGGCACTATACACGGGAAGTTCCATTCGGATGGCGCCACCCTTTGGGCTGCTTTTGCTGATCCTCGTGTTAGTAAAGTTTGGTGAGAGACGATTCGCGCTTTTCAGCCTCGTGCTTTTCAGTCCGTTACAGTGTGACGAATGTGCTATCTCCATAACCAAACGCTAGTTTTACCAGAACGACCACTCCCGTCTCATCACTTGCTTCTGAGCATGCACGTTTTTTTCACGTCGTTAAAGCCTACACACGACAACGTGAAAAACGACGAGAAAAATTAGAGCATGTTCCAAATTTTTTATGCCCATTTTTCACGTCGTTTTTAATGACCAAATAAAAAAATGGCATTTTTCTCGTCATGAAAAACGGTCGTGTGTACGCGGCATTACATTGATGGTCACTAGGAAGAATGCCCCTTACATTGATGGTCAGTGGGAAAAATGCCCCTTACATTGGTGGCCAGTGAAAAAAATATCAATTGCATTGGCAACCAGTGGAAAACATGCCACTTACATTGGTGGCCAGTGGGAAAAATGTCCCTTACAGTGGTGGTCAGAATGCCACTGCTAAAACGATCATTGGTGTCATGCTGCTCACTCTGCCAAGTGATTTTGGCCCTAGAACTATGCAACCATCATGTACCATGCAGATCAATCAGCCACAGCTCAAGGAACCCCTAGCAACCTCTGAAGGCACCCTAGGGTACCACAAAATCCAGTTCAGAATTGCTAAATTAGACAAAAAGCCAAATTTGCATATCTATAAGGTAAGGTGACCAGATTTTAAAAATTAAATCCGGGGACATATATTTTTTTTTGCTAGTAATGGCGGCAATCAGCGACTCTCTGCCCGTCGCCGCCCGCCTCACAGCTTGTCAAGTCTTACTCTCCGAGCCCCGGCTACTACTGGGTGGGGAGCGGAGGAAGATCACTCCGCCAGGGAAGGCAAGGAGATAAGCAGGCAGGCGGCTGACCGGGACTTGAGCCAAGGCAGAAGAACATGCGAGCAGAGCTGAATTGGGCACCCGGACAAGCACATGATCATCAGAAAGGGGCACAGATAATGGAAAAAAATACACCCCCTAAGCTAGTCAGTGCGGCGGAGCGGGGGTCTGTAATTTATATATATATTTTTTTTAATTCTGCACTGACTGTCTTTGAAATTGCCCCAGCCCCTGTTCAAATCCAATCCGGGGACAAAACCAGGGACAGACTTGGTCCGGGGACAGTGTCCTCAATCCGGGGACTGTCCCCTGAAACCGGGGATGTCTGGTCACCCTACTATAAGGGCACTCAGTTTCGAATGTTCAGTTTAAATCAAATTTCACAGGTTTGGATGGTCAAATCTGAGTTTTAATGGTTTAAATTTCCAAAAGGCTTCTGGGAAACAGGAACCAAAGGCTTTTTTGGGCTGCCAGGAGCTTCCTAAACCATTCTGCACAATTGTACGACGTCTCCTGCTGCTCTGTAATAAACATTTTTTAGGAGCCGGGTTTGGATTTCTGTTGACTTCAATGGAGCTTCTGGTTCTGAAATGCTGAATTTTGGAAGTTTGCAATTTTAATTTTTTTTTTAGGCCAAACCAAAGTGGATCAAACTTTTCAGAAGCTCGTTCATCTCTAAACATAACATGTAAATTAGGAATATGTTTAAGTAATATGAATCAGCCCATCTAACGCAATCATGATCTTATTTTTATTTTTTTTAGATGCGTGCGAAGGTGAACACACGGTATAGAGGACCTGTTGTGCACTTAAGAAAGCTCGTCATTGTTTTATAGCCGAAGATTCAGCAAGAAGTGGTTAATATTATCATTTTTTTCCCTTCATGCAAGGTAAATATCTAATTAAGCCTACACAGGCGGATAAGCGCTCGCGCATGGTGGGTATGCCTCAGGCATTTGGCTCTAATCATTGGAAACGTGCCTAGGGCAATCTAATGCAGAGGAAACCTTTTTTTTTTAACAGAATAATGGCTTCAAACGTTCCATGCTGTATGTCTTCATGTCTCTTCCGCAGCAACAGCTCTATTTCATACATTCTGAATGATCTTCTGTACTATGGGAAGCACAGACTGTTCTGGCAACGCACAGCAGGACAGGATGAGCCAATCAATGTGCTGCAAAATCACATGATTCTTATTGCAGTTGAGCAACAGCAGCCCCTGAAATGTTCAGGCCAAATAGGTTTCTGGTGGTCACTTAACAGACCCCCATAAATCTGCCTTGACCTACACTAGTATCTCACCCAAGACTAAGCTATGCTCCCTTTGAGTGCCACCATTTTGCCGCTTGGTCATCATAAAAGAGAAGTCAGATTGTCAATCACAAAGTGTGTGTGTGTGTGTGTGTGTGTGTGTGTGTGTGTGTGTGTGTGTGTGTGTGTGTGTGTGTGTGTGTGTGTGTGTGTGTGTGTGTGTGTGTGTGTGTGTGTGTGTGTGTGTGTGTGTGTGTGTGTGTGTGTGTGTCAAAGTCCACCAATTTTTTGAGTTTCTCAATCCTTATACACAAACACACACGACATTGCCAATCATGTGACGGTTACTGCACTCTTCATACGTCAGCAAGCAGGGGCTGCGGCTAAAGATGGAGATGAAGGATTAACAAATTACATTTGACAAATTTGTATATCGGTAACAGCACTATGAAGAAAAGAGAAAGCCACACACCATCACCACCCTGGCAGAGTAAAAGCAGCCCCAGCCCGTCTCCGTCCAGGCCATGCCTCTAACACGTTTTGCCCCACCCACAGGACTTAGTTATGGAGTTTTATGACTAAGGCCTCGTACACACGGCCGAAAATCTCGTCAGGAAAAAACTTGTCGTTTTTCTTGACGAGATTCTTGGACAAGAAACTTGTCCCGGCCAAGTGTACAAACGCTTGATTCAAAGAACCCGCGGTTCTTTGAATGGAGCGAACGCGGTGACGTCATCGACTACGACGAGCGTGCGCTCGTCACATTCTATGCCTTTGCCACCATCTTGCTACACCCTACCTATGCCTAGGAAGCTACCGCGCATGCGTCAAAGTCATTTTGAGCATGCGTGGGTTTCCACGTCGACAGGTAAGTGTACACACACTCACTTTTCTCATCGAGAAACATGCTGACGAGAATCTCGACGAGAAAATAGAGCAGGTTCTCTATTTTTCTCGTCGAGATTCTTGTCGGTTTTCTTGACGAGAAACCTGATAGCCGCGTACACACGACCGATTTTACTCGGCCAGAAAGCTCTGCCAGCAAGTTTCTTGTAATTTTTTGACGAGAAACTCGGTCGTGTATACGAGGCTTAAGCCTTGCGAGCAGGGCAAAACACATTGGAGGTGTGGCCTGGATGAGTCAGGCTTGAGGGATGCTTTTACTTTGTCGGGTTGCGATTGGTGTGCAGCTTCCAGGGTTTTCGCTTTTCTTCATACTACATATGAGACAGGATAGGCTCTTCCCATACCTGTACCCTCAGTGTGAGTCGCCAGATCTGGGCATATGGGAGCCTGGAGCGGTACCCCCCAGTTTTATTGGTGTGGATTCACATTCAGTAAAAGCACTATTTAGCCTGATAAGGCTTCACTATTTGGGGAAAGGCAAGCGACTATAATTGCCACTAAAGCCAATAGCACTGTGTTTTCATGATTGGGGGGAATACAAACTTTCCCTTTTTTAGAGTGTAAATTCAGTTCTTCACAAAAAATGAACAGGCAAACTAACTCGAACTATCCTGCCCCCCCCAGACCCCAATGCACATAGCAGCCATGATGGCCTTGGCCTGTGCTGCTGGTGTAGCGGTCCGTACACCGTAATACAGCCTTGGGTGAGTATCCATCATTACGCTCACAAAGGCAAACGCTTGACCTCATGACCAACGAGAACCACTTCCTTCTTCTGGGACACCTTGCTAGAAGAAGCCTCAAGTGTGATTATCATTGGCCAGCACGGTCACCAATTTGCGTTGATCAATGAGTGGTTTGACAGTGCGAGTTTTACAATGGATCCTTACTCTGGGGTTGTGTATTACAGTGTACGGACCACTACATCGGCTTCGCAACTGCTATGTGCAACAGGGTTTAGATGGGTTGGCCATATTTGGAGTTAGTTCACCTCTTCATTTATTTATTTTTGGTGAAAAGGTGAACCTACCCTTTAAAGCAGAACTTCACTCAATCAGCATGAACTATTTTTAATCTTTGTTTTGCTCGCATTAGTAATTAGACAGGAAGTTAAATTATATATACTTTTACATTTCTTCAGTTACTTCCTGATTTCCAGGCCTATGGTGTCATACATCCCAGGAATCTTCAGGAGGGGGTTTTCTTAGCTAAGCACACCCTCCCGCCTGCATGCCTGAGCTAAGGGCAGAGAGATTCCAGGAAGTGAATGCAACATGAATCATCTGCACTTACTCAAGACTGCAACGGCCAGAAATGCTTGGGGGTAGCTTTCAAAGTGATGCATGGAGACATGGATGGGTGAGTTTAATTTGAATATTATAAATGGATTAAATAAATAGCTGTTTGTGGTGCTCAGATGCAGTATAGTTCAATCTTTAAGTATATTCATAGGTGAAACTTTGTTATGGTGACCATTGTCACCCTGCCAGAAAGTAAAGCAAATCCAAAATGTTATAGTTGGCACTAGGACAGGAATAGAGAGAAATCTTTCACTAGAGAAACCCATCTTGATGACAACCATCTAAGAAGGGATTTCCCCTCCTTTCCTATTGTCCACACAAGTTATGGTGCCAAAAATGTTTAAGCCTAAATTCCCGTACCCAGAACAAGGACCCATTCAGGACAGAACCAAGAGAGCTGCAACTGATGACATGCTTTGGAAGGCACAACTTCCAAGGGTGGGTCACTGACCAAGAACATGAAGTACTGACTCCATATTCTTCGTCATTGACTTATCAAGTAAATAGGATAAGAGCCCTAGCACTTGCTCTTGAAGGCACAAGCTTCCATGGTTTCCATCCAAATCTTGACACAACTGTGAGTCAGTGACCTAAGATCAAGTATTTGCCCTACATTTTGGTTCTTTGACTTACCCATCAAGTAAATAGAATAGCTTTGGCACTTGTTCTAGAAGGTACAAGCAAGCTTCCATGGTGTCCATTCAAGTCTTGACACAACTGTGAGCCAAGAACATTAAGTACTGGCTCCACATTCTTGGTCATTGATCTACCTATCAAGTAAATAGGATAAGAGATCTGTCTTGGCACAACTGTGAGTCATTGACCCAAGATCGAGTATTGGCCCTACTTTTATGTTCTTGGTCTTTGACTTACCGATTGAGTAAAAGAAGAGCTGATTGAGTGAAGTTCTGCTTTAAAGGGTAGGTTCACCCTTTCACAAAAAGTGAAGAGGTGAACTACAAATATAGCCAACCCATCTGGATTCTGTTGCACATAGCTCTGGAACTTGCTCTTGAAGGCACAAGCTTCAATGGTGTTCATCCAAGTCTTAACACAACTGTGAGTCAATGACCAATGATTCTTGGTCATTGACTTTCCTATCGGGCAAATAGGATAAGAGCTCTGGTGCTTGCTCCATACAGGTCCTGACACAACTGTGAGTCACTGCCCAAGAACATGAAGTATTAGCTTTGCATTCTTGGTCATTGACTCTCCGATCAGGCAAATAGGATAAGAGCTCTGGAGCTTGTTCTTGAAGATACAAGCTTCCATCCAGGTCATTGACCCAAAATCATGTACTGGCCGTACATTTTTGTTCTTGGTCTTTGACTTACCCATCACGTAAATAGAAGAGATGATTGAGTGTTTTCCTTTAAAGGGAAGGTTCATCTCTTCACAAAATATGAAGAGGTAAACTAACTCCAAATATAGCCAACCAATCTAGAGCCCATTGCAGATAGCGGTTGTGAAGCCCTGTGCTGCCGATGTAGTGGTCCATACTCTAATACACAACTCCAACTGTGAGTCGCTGACTAAGAACATGAAGTACTGGCTCTACATTCTTTTTCTCTTTCATTGACTTGCCTATCAAGTAAATAGGATAAGAGCTCTGGAACGTTCTGTTGAAGGCACACGCTTCCATCAAAGTCTTGACACAACTGTAAACCAAGACCATTAAGTATTGGCTCCAGTCTTGGTCATTGACTTACCTATCAAGTAAATAGGATAAGAGCTCTGGAGCTTGTTCTTGAAGGCACAAGCTTCTATGGTTTCCATCCAAGACTTGACACAACTTTGAGCCAAGACCATTAAGTATTGGCTTCCCATTCTTGGTCATTGACTTGCCTATCAAGTAAATAAGAGCTCTGGAACTTGCTCTTGAATGGACAAGCTTCCATGGTTTTCATCTAAGTCTTGACGCAACTACGAGTCATTGCCCTACATTTTAGTTCTTGGTCCTTGACTTACCTTGCGAGTAGAAAGGATAAGAGCACTAGCACTTAGAAATTTCAAAAACACATCTGATCATCGGTGGCAACTGCCACAGAATTCCTCTGAAGACAAAATTGTGCCACAATCTGGAACAGTTATGAAAACTGTTGTTGTCCACAACAAATGCCACGTGTCTTCACACCAAACATGATGGAACTAAAGCTGCTGGGAAAGTAATGGTGACAGAGCACAACCTTTTCTGCAAGTCTACATCAGAAACTAGAAAGGAAAAAAAAATGAATCCCCTTTTCTTAGACTATTTACTATGAAATGTGTTTATTCTGATGTTCTCATGTAATCTTTTATGTCACTCAAATATTAAATACTTCTCTCTCAATTGTTGCTGAAATCCAGATATCAGTTTCTTGGTCGGTATGGAAGACTAGTGATTTTGTTGTTTCTGACATAAACAGGCAAACAGCAAATCTTAGTCTCCACACTGCCCGGAAAGCTCTCTCCTTCCAAGTAAAAAAAAAAACGGCCGACCTTCCGCCAACTGGTGTTCTTGTCTATATGGACTTCTTCAAACGGGTGTTTAAAAGGGACTCTTGGTCTGAAGCTTTTTTCCTGTCAAGGGCTCTCCAAAAGCCAGGACTAATTGTGTGTTCCAAGATGGGCTGCTCCATATATGCGTGTGATCATCGGATATGGTGTTCACCTAAAAGACCAACTTCAGTCAAGCAATACCAAACCTCTTTCTGCACCACCTTTACCGCCCTCCAATATAATAAACAACCAAAAAAATCAAGCTCTCAGTTTTGGTTAGAGTAAGGAATAAACAGAACCTGTCAAGTTTTTACCGTTGTTGGTGGCCCCCGGTGGGAAGATTAACCCCTTTCTCCTGCTGACCACTGTCTCTGACACCAAAAAACACAAAGGAAAACCTTAACAGGAACCATGAGGAAATATTCCATGGGGGACACTAGTTCTGGTGGCTGATTGGACAAGAATAGGGGGACATAGAACTCCCCCTTTCATTGCTGTAGCATGGACCAGGGATAGGTGACCAGGGCAGGCTGCGTTAGCATGAGAGCGGCCACATGCAACACCACAATGACAGCACTCAAGATCTTAGTCAAGGTGGTTAAGGGGTATCCTTGCCCTACCCCTGGCCAGGAAGGGCTAGATGTTGTCAGGATGAAATGAGCCAGTGGTGGGGCTAGATTTGGTCTCTTTACATCCATTTTAACCACTTACCACCCCACTCACGGTACATTTACTGAGCAGGCAGCACAGCCAGGCACTGTGGTGTACCCATACATCACAGCTTACTTTCTGGTTTTCCGACGCACATGCGCACACCCCCTGCTGACCTGTGGTGTGATTGGGCACAGCAGGAGTTTTGCAGCAGGTTACAACCAATGCTTTTGGCTGTACAGCTGCTGGTTGGCTGTGGCCAATCACAGCACAGTTCTCCATTTGTAAATATAGGCTCTGGCTGGATTTCTCCGTCATTCAAATCTGAAAACGAGTGGCGAAATCCAGCTAGATCAGTGCGTAAAAACAGCACACATCACATACACTTGTTAGGCACATAGTGAACCCCTTGATTGCCTTACTATCACCCAGCCAGTGCCATTAGTACAGTGTCAGTGTACATGATCACTGTATAAGTGTCACTAGTGACGTCAGTTATTGTCCCTCCCAGCTAGCACCAGATTGTTTGCCACACTAGAACTACCATTGCCGGTATATGGTCTGTACGTATCAGTATCTTGACCACAATCAGAACTTTACTAGTGTCCCCAAAAACACAGTTTTGGCAGGATCAACCCCCCAATCACGGTCAGCACTTGCAACATGTAGCAGAATACATTTTGGCCTAAATTTATGGAGACGTTTTATTGGATATGTTTTATAACAGAAAGTAAATTACCAGTTAAAGTAGCGCAGTGCTGATCATGAAGAGGGTAAAACCTTCCAGTGATTAATACTTTCCCGTTGGATCACATTCTGAATGCAGGAAGAATGCCGTCCCCCCCAATACACAAGGGTTACCGTATATACTCAAGTATAAGCAGAGTTTTTCAGCACTTTTTTTTGTGCTGAAAAAGCCCCCCTCGGCTTATACTCGAGTCATCTTTTTGCACCTGATCTCCCGGACTTTAGGAACCCAGTACCGGCCAGCCGTAAGTTCCCTGGACCCTAAACTTGGCACACATGTAGCCCCACTCTTCCTCTATATGTGTGCAAAGCGTGTTGGCCGGGGAGCACCGATTTTTCAAAGCCGGGCACCCCTTCCATAGACTCCCATGTTAAACGGTAATTTCTCCAGTGACTTTGGGGGACTCGATGTCGGTCGTAGGTCCCCTGGACCCCAAACTTTGCACACATGTAGCCCCATTTCTCCTCTACAAGCGTGCAAAGTTTGTTGTCTGGAGGACCTACGGCCGGGAACCCCTTCCATAGACGCCCATGTTAAACGTCAGTACTCCAGTCCTCAAGGCGCCCCAACAGGTCATGTTTTCAGTCTTTCCTTAATTTTACACAGGTGATTTGATCAGTTTCACTGCCTTAGTAACTGCCACAGCTGTTCACTCTGAGGGAAATCCTGAAAACATGACCTGTTGGGGCGCCTTGAGAAACACTGGTCTAGTCATGGGCACAGTGAGGCATGCAGATGGACACCCTAGGCTTATACTCGAGTCAATATTTCCCAGTTTTTTTGTGGTAAAATTAGGTGGGTCGGCTTATACTCTAGTATATATGGTACATACTCCTGTTTCCATTTCTTGTGTGAACATCGACCAAGAGAGGGATAAAAAACACACACACCCCCATTTTAGAAGATGATGGACGTCACAACGAGGAAAATACTTTTCCACCTTTGTCTATTAGCACAAAATGTAAAATTTTATAAAGTAGAATGTGAATTTGTAAGTCAAATAAAAATTTGAAGGAAAATGTGTGGAGTATTATTCCTTACCGCTCATTCACAGGAACCAGCGCATTCCATGCTGAAGGATGTGATCTAGAACAAAGCTCGCTTTCTTAAAGGAGAATGGAACTAAGCCTAAACTTACTGGAAACCGGAGGGCTCTGGGACTAAGTAAGTAGAAGCATTTTCCTTTGGCAGGGTGGTTAGTAGGGAGGAGCCGTTTCAGGCTTAGAACTCTACTTGATTCACATCTATGCATGTTGCTTTTGAGCGTTTCTGCAGTGCTTTCTGCTTTTTTTTTTTTTTACATTCAATTATATAGCTGGTTAGGAAGCTGGCTGTCGCATCCTCATAAACCAATGAGTCATCAGCTGTCAGCATCCTTACCCGCTGACAGCTGAAAGTAAACAAAAAAAAATCATTCACAAATGTCTCCCTTCCCACCAAGAACAATACCAGACTCTTCGGTCTGGTATTGATTCTCAGGGGACAACACCCACACAAAAAAAAAAAAGCCCCCCCCCGGAGTCCATACCAGACCCTTACCCAAGCATGCAGGTCAAGAAAGAGGAGACGAGAGTGGCTGTCTTCTGCAGGAGCTATCTGGTCCTGAGGCCGTCTTCCTCAGTTACGATGTCCCCTGCTTATCGGATGACCACGCCCCATGGCTATATAAGAGATGACGGACAGCAGGGGACATCACAACAGAGGAAGTCAGCCTCCGGACAAGTGCAGTCTTTTCGTTTTTAGCAGGTAAACAGTACCCACTCCCAGGAGGTGGAGAAAGTATGGGGGACTCCTCTTTTTTAAATGGATGAAGGGTTCCAGAATTAAAACCAAGACCTTTTTTTTTCCCCCAATTTCAGCATAACTACTGTAAGTGCAATTAATTGTAGTACCCTTTTCTGGAATGGTAAGTGCTGCAGGGACTTATTGCAGTCCTTTAGTCGCCTTGTGTACAAGAACTTCCTTCTGGTATAGTCAGGCATGCTATACACAATGCAGGGTGGCCCGAGACCAGAAGATCTCCAGTGTGCACTGCCCTCATGTGGCTACAGAGGTAACTCACATGCTCACTCCTCGTTTTTACACACTGGCCTGCGCCAGTGAGCCAGATCAACGCTCTCCCCCATTTCCCACTACATCATGGCAAATATACTTCCTCTGCAGGCCCTGCAACTCACATAGATAAAAGGTAGGTCCCCTGCTCACTAAATATCAATATACTGGGCAGGATGTGAAATCCTAAAACAGTATGGCAATAAGGTGCGGACTCCGCGGGCAGGTTTGTTTCTGAACTCGCATAGCTAGTAGAGGAAGTCCAGCACTGGACCTGCACTTTTGAAAATGATCCCAGAAGAAGTGTCCCTGTGATTAAAGCGGAGTTCCACCCAAATTCGGAACTTCCGTTAAATCCACTCCTCGCCCCCTTACATGCCACATTTGGCATGTCATTTTTTTTTGGGGGGGGAGTGGGGGCTTCAGTAGGAGTGGGACTTCCTGTCCTCCCGCCCTGGGGTCGCCATAACTCCTTTTGGCGGCCCATCCCTGTAGGCGATCACCTGGGACGTGACAGGTCCCAGGCGATCGCCTGTCCACTCAGAGCGATACGCAGTGAGTGCCCGGCCGTGAAGCCGAAAGCGGTCACGGCCACGTGCCCACACTATGAATGGAGGTGGAGAAGGGGGGAGAGGAGCGCAGCACCAGGCATCGCTGGACAGTGGAACAGGTTAGTGTATGTTTATTAAAAGCCAGCAGCTACACTTTGTAGCTGCTGACTTTTAATAAACAAAAAAAAGAAGGCTGGAACGCCCCTTTAAGGAGGGTAGTAAATGGGGGCTAATAAATTAGAAATGGCTGGGGGAGAAAGGAGCCCACCAAAAGCCTTATGTCACTATGAAAACTTATAGTAAAAATACAGCCTAAACCTCACTAGTCTTAAAGTGTTACTAAACCCAGGACCCCGGTATTCACTATATCTGGTCTCCCACAGTCACAGAAATGCAATAGTTTTCGTAAATATAAACTGCTAAATACCTTTTTCCCCCCCATCAGCAATCTTGTGACTTCTAGCAGTGTCTGGTTAAGCCCTGGTTCACACTGGTGCGTTTTGACATGCGATTTGGTATGTCAAATCGCATGTCAAAACTGCGGTATTTGCCGCAAATTGCCAGCAATGGCACCGCCCTAATCGGTGCGGCGCTGCATCGATTTCAAAAAGTAGTTTCTGTACTACTTTTTGCGATTTTGGCCCGCGATTTACATTGACATCTGTGCAGAAACCCACACAGATGTCTCTGTAATCACGGCCGAAATCGGGACTGACCAGCGGGAGTGAAATCGTGCGAGTTCAGCTGAACTCGCACGGCTTCACTCTCGCAGCCCAGTGTGAACCTGGGCTTAAGCTTGTAGGAGGAGTTTATTTTTCTTTGACTGTTTTATGAAGCTGCATGACCCCTGACCCTCTGTCTGGACAGTGCTGATCACATGCACCCTCCAAAAAAAAAAAAAAACACGTGCAATATACACAAAACTGAGCATGTGCAGAGTGCCCCCAAGGCTCTGTACCATCAGGCGATGGATTAGGAACAGTGGCAGACAGGACCAAACAGCCTATTTGCACAATGCAGGGGATTAACCCCTTTGGTGCCAAAGTGAGTATCACAAGCATGCTTTACTGCATATGATTTTACTGTTGTGGGTTTAGTAACACTAACGGTCCCCTTTCCTATCACCTACGCTGACTAAATAAAAATACAAAAATACTAAAATTAGATATCTATTTTTAGCCCGCCCTGGTCCAGCTATGTGATCTGGCTTCTCAGTGGCAGCTGCAGGGGAAAGGAGGAATTGCCAGAAATGGGTCATAGGAACCTATGGGTGATGTCACTGCCGTTGTCAGAGCGCTTTCTCCTCTCCCCTGCAGCTGTGGTACACACAGGGGCTCACATGACCACACCAGAGGTGGCTGAATATAGGACATTTTTTAATTTATATTTAAAAATATACATTAATTTATACATATAATTTTTAATGTATATTTTTTAATATAATTTTTTTTTTATTATTAAACACACTATATATATATATATATATATATAGTTTAATAAAATAAAAAAAAATGTATAAAGTATATTTTTTAAATATAAATAAAAAAAAATGTATAAAGTATATTTTTTAAATATAAATAAAAAAAAATGTAAATAATAATATATACACATTTGAAGACTAGTTTAGGTTGGAACTCTACTTTAAACTCTCCCACAAAAGGTAAACTAATCATTTATTACAGCCAAGCCCGCCCCCCCCATCCAAGGTACAGAAACACACAACGCCATTTTGCCAAGATGCTTTTAGTGACCACGATCTTACGCACAGAGAAAAGGAGAAAAAATAAAAAATTAAAGGAAAATATTCCAGTTAATGAAACCAGAAGATGCTCTGACCAAGTTTGACCGTTTTACCTGTCCAGGTGCCGTTAGGTTTATGGAACCCAGATTGGGGTGGGGCGGGGTGGGGGGGAGGGGATACAGCAACTACCTGCAAGGCCCCAAGATTATTCGTGTTTAGCTGTTGTCTGTGCGCAAGTTCAGGAGAAAATAAAACATTTGGTTTATTGTTAAAATCAAATTCTAATGAAAATAAGAATTCACTTAATTAGGGCAAAAGAGGTTTAAGAAAAATAAACAAAAACAAAAAAACAACAAAAATAAAAAGATAGGGGCCAGAAAAAAAAAAAAAAAAAAATGTGACACGTTTTTGAGGCTTCGCAATATCCGCCGAGCAGTCAACTGTAGATTAGTGAGTTAAATAATTATGAGCAATTAGCACTAGTAGCGGGTGGAGACTGTCCTGTGTATTAACAGCGAGGGCGGCTGTCACGGGGTTAATGCGGAGCAGAAATTGGGGAGGAGAGAGGCCGCGGCGAATTACCAAACGGCTCACACCCTGCAGGGCGAGGAAGAGATGTGTGTACAGACTGCGCCACTGAGCGCCCTCTTCAGGATAAAGCAGGGAAGTCCGATTTGGAGGTGTTATCCTTGTCAGCAGCGAGGCTTGGCCACTTCCCATGATGCTCGGCGGCTGAGGCCAGTACAAGGGCCAGGATGGTACTGTTGGGATTTGGCGTGTTCCTGCATTGTCCGGATTGGGGGGGGGGGGTGGTCTTTGTCATTAGGAGGGCTGGGAGCCCAACAGTCTCTCGATGGCTGCGTTGATGTCTCCGCCTGTTGCTATAAGCGCCTGCAGGTTGGCTTCGCGGTTTATGAAGCCCATGGCATTTAACTGGTCTAACTGGGACTGGAAACGAATTTCCGGTGTCTGCCCCTGGAAAGTGAGAACAGCATATTAAACCAGATATTTGAGGGAGTATTAAAAAAAAAAAAAAAAAAAAAAAAAAAAAAAAAGTTCTATACACATTCAGACACATTTCTAGTCGACTGGACGTCTACACCCCAGTGTAAAAAAAAAAAAAAAAAAAGGGGGACTGGACGTCTACACCCCAGTGTAAAAAAGGGGGACTGGACGTCTACACCCCAGTGTAAAAAAGGGGGACTGGACGTCTACACCCCAGTGTAAAAAAGGGGGACTGGACGTCTACACCCCAGTGTAAAAAAGGGGGACTGGACGTCTACACCCCAGTGTAAAAAAGGGGGACTGGACGTCTACACCCCAGTGTAAAAAAGGGGGACTGGACGTCTACACCCCAGTGTAAAAAAGGGGGACTGGACGTCTACACCCCAGTGTAAAAAAGGGGGACTGGACGTCTACACCCCAGTGTAAAAAAGGGGGACTGGACGTCTACACCCCAGTGTAAAAAAGGGGGACTGGACGTCTACACCCCAGTGTAAAAAAGGGGGACTGGACGTCTACACCCCAGTGTAAAAAAGGGGGACTGGACGTCTACACCCCAGTGTAAAAAAGGGGGACTGGACGTCTACACCCCAGTGTAAAAAAGGGGGACTGAACGTCTACACCCCAGTGTAAAAAAGGGGGACTGGACGTCTACACCCCAGTGTAAAAAAGACTAGACAACATTTTAAACCAATAAAGCAGACTGCATTGTATACACATAATCAGCAATTTCTCACGAACTCAGAATAACTAAACAGCTAACTCATTATAGGATGAGAACATTTCAGGACTAGGCAGCCGATCCTCACATCAGCCTGCCGTGATGACAGCAAACATTTCTAAAAAAAAAACCCCCACAAGAAGAGTTCCAGACATCTTACCGGTGAGCTCCCTCCTGCGAGGAGCTGAATCATCTGCTGCATCATCTGTTGCTGAGCACTGCTGCTGCCCCCTGCTGGAGAGGCACTGCCGGGTGTGGAAGGGGTGGTGTTGTCGGGGGCTGTGCTTCCGCTGGACGCCGGCGGCACTCCGGGGATACTGAAACCACCAGAACTGTAGATCAAAAACCAATTAAGAATAAAAGGGCAAATTCCCTCCGAGTTGTAAAGGTAAAAGATGGACACCGCTATAAATAAACCCATCAATCACCCCACCATAATCTGAACAGGAAGTCACATTTCCCAGCATGCATTGGGGAGACACCATACCAGGAGACAGTCTGGGGACAGAACGCTAAGGCATTATTATGTAGAGGTGTAGTAGGGAACACACATCCCCCAAGTGACTGATACCAGGATGTACTACTAGTGACTGACCACTCTGAGCATGTGCAGCTAGCCGCAGAGGTTGGTCACTGCAATAGTAGCCATTGACCAGTAGGAAACTTTTCCCAGCAAAGAGCCATTGCCCTAAGTTCACCAAACCATCACTTTAATGGGTTTTAGCACATTTCTACATACAAAAATAAGCTGAAAAGTGCACCATGTGGTATTGCTTTCAGCTGCGACATTCAGAATGTGATGTGGTGGGACAGGAGATTGGCACCATGGATGTGCAGCCGACAAATCTGCAGCAACTGCATGATGCCATCATGTCACTATGGAGCAAAATCACTGGAGGAAAGTTTCCAACACCTTGTAGACTCTATGCCATGAAGAATTAAGGCAAACAGGGGTCCAACCCGCTACTAGCAAGGTGGACCTAATAAAGTAGCCAGTGAAAAAAAATTCTCTCTCTACACACACACACACACATTTATTTATTAGAGATATATAGATAAAATGTATATATTATCGCTAATAATTTCTATATATATTTATTATCTCTATCTTTTTTATTAAGAAAAGATAATAAAAATTATTATTAGATAGAGATATAGATATATCTCTCTAGCAATCTTTTTTTTTTTCCTCATCTCAACTAAAAAGAAAAAATGTCATGAAATCTGAAGGGATACAGAAGGAATAGAAAAGGTTTTAAGTCCTAGTTCACACCAGATGCAGTTCCGTTCTGTGCGCTTTTTTTCTGCACAAAATACATGCAGTGTTTTCCATGTATTCCAATGGCTCCAGTTCACACCATGCAGTCAGTTTCTGCACCGGAAACTGACTGCATGGTGTGAACTGGAGCCATTGGAATACGTGGAAAACACTGCATGTATTTTGTGCAGAAAAAAAGCGCACTGAACTGCATCTGGTGTGAACTAGCATATATATATATATTTTTAAACGCTCCTTGGTGTTCCACTCAAAAGGCCGCCATGTTGTGTTATGAAGCATTTCCAAAGAAATGCAGCCAACTACCCCAACACGTAATTATTGGCTCTTGAGCGGTGAAGCGCCACGCCCCTGTGATGTCATGACTTCCTAGGGAATTAATATGCTGAAGACCCGTACAGGGCAGCATTTGGCAGTTTCTGCCATGAACTGGAAATGTTTGATCTCACCTGGATAGCAGGCCGGGGGCCTCCGTCTGTAAGGTCTGTAGGCCTTGCTGGATTTGGAGAAGCGCCTGCATGGCTCGGGGATTGGAAATGACAGAAAGAGCTTCGGGATTCTGCATCTGTGGATAAAGATCACATTAATGACATGAATAAAAAAAATGGTGTCGATAGAACAATTACAACATCCCACATTGTACAAGGGAGCCCAAAACTCGCAAAAAATAAAAAAATAAAGGCTCAAAGATTTGGAAAAATTGGTTGTTCGTTTACAATTATTGCTTTTTTATGTCCTATTGGCTGAGCTCCATCTTTAAAAAACCTTCAGCGTGCAGCCCCCCCCCCTCCCCAATACTCACCTAAGCCCCATCTTCCTCCAGCACTGTGCACAGGAGCCTCGTCTCTCCCTCCTCATTGGTGGAGACAGCAGGAGAAGCCATTGGGCTCCTGCTACTGTCACTCACAGCAAGTGAGCCAGTGAGGAGAGAGTGGGGCCTAGCCGCGCACCGTGTGAATGGACATACAGAACAGCAGCTCTATGGGGGGAATTAGGTATGAGGGAGGGGCCAGGAGCACCAGCAGGGGACCTAAGAAGAGGAGAATCGGGACTGCTCTGTGCAAAAACCATAACAGAGAAAGGACGTGTTTATTGGAAGAAAAAAAAAAAAAAAAAAGATAGAGATAGATATATATATATATATATATTCTATATCTATCTATATACGGTATATACACACACCCCAATTTTTTTTGTATAATGTGAAAGATGATGTTATGCTGAGTAAATAGATACCCAGCATGTCACGCTTTAAAATTGCGCACACTCGTGGAATAGCGACAAACTACGGCAGTTAAAAATCTTCAAGGGTGATGCTTTAAATATTTTTTTTTTTTTTACAGGTTACCAGTTTAGAGTTAGACCCCTTTCACACTGGGGTGCTTTCCAGGCGCTAGAATGCTAAAAACAGCACCTGCAAAGCGCCCTGAAAGAGCCTCTTCTTTTACTCCAGTGTGAAAGCCCTGAGGGCCTTCACCCTGGAGCGGTGCGCTGGCAGGATGGTAAAAAAAAAGTCATGCTAGCAGCATCTTTGGAACAGTGAAGGAGCGGTGTATATACCGCTCCTCCACATTGAAATGAATGGGCACCGCAGTAGTTTTAACCCTTTTTCGAATTCCCCTGCAAATACGACGGTAAAGCGCCGCTTTCCCGTGGCTGTCCCAGTGGGAAAGGGGTATTAGAGGAGGTCTAGCGCTAGAATTATTGATCTCGCTCTAACCATCACAGCGATACCTCACGTGTGATTTGATCATCATTTACATATGCGGGAGCTACTTATGTATGCGTCGGATTCTGCATGCAAACACGGAGGGATGGGGCGCTTTAAAGGCATTTTATTTTCCTCCCGCTGCTTCTAAAATTGATCTCACAGCGCATCTGTCGCTATAGCCCCGGTATTTAACAACAAAAACATGATGTTCATGCAAAGTTAGGTGGTCGGGAAGTGGTTAACCAGTTCCCACCCAGGCCAATTCTGACATTTCTCACCTAAATGTAAAAATCATAATTTTTTGCTAGGAAAATATTCTAAAATTTCTTTAGCAGAGGCACTAGAGAATAAAACGAAGGTCATTGCAATTTTATGTCACATGGTATTTGAGCGGCTATTTTTTGATCACATTTATTCGTATCACAAGAAATGTAAACATGGTTTGTAATAGGAATAAGGCATGACAGGTATCAGACCCCAGATATCTCTTCTACCCTGGAAATCATGCAAAAAAAATAAAAAATTCGGGCAACACAGTGGTGTAGTGGATAGCACTCTCGCCTAGCAGTAAAAAGAGGAATTGAAGAAATGCTTGGATAGCCGCACTCCAAAAAATTATTCTTTATTAAAGAACAAAGGTCACACGAACACGTCACAGCAAAGGGAGCTGACGCGTTTCACACTGCGATTCAGTGCTTATTCATAATGTGACATGTGACCTTGTTTTTTTAATAAAGAATCATTTTTTGGAGTGCGGCTATCCAAGCATTTCTTCAATTCCTGCATTACCATATGCAATTGCCTACTCCCACGGCTTTGGATCCAGTGAGTAGATCAGCAGTCATATCTGAGCGGCAACTTTCTTCTTAGCAGTAAAAAGAGTCGCTGGATCGAATCTCAACCACGACACTACCTGCCTGGAGTTTGTATGTTCTCCCCTGTGCCTGCGTGGGTTTCCTCCGGGTGTTCCGGTTTCCTCCCACACTCCAAAGACATGCTGGTAGGTGAATAGGCTTCTGTCTAAAATTGGCCCTAGTATATGAATGTGTGTTAGGGACTTTAGGTTGTAAGCTCCTTGAGGGTAGGGACTGATGTGAATGTGCAATGTATATGTAAAGCGCTGCGTAAATTGACGGCGCTATACAAGTACCTAAATAATAATATGATTATTATTATTAATAATAACCCACCACACATTAATCTCTTTCTATGGAAAAAAAAGGCGGCAGCGTTTACATTCATTTGCCAGAGCCAGACATTGTTTCTGGCCTCCCAGGATCATAGAGATGGCTGGGGACCATCAAGTCGTTGGCCTGCTCTGTGGTAACCCGCCAACGGATTGGATCTTGGGCTCTCTGATCACACGGGAGAGCCTGGAGAGGCGCAGATGATTGGAGAATGTCACCTCCCGCTGCCTGTAAAAGTAATCCAGCGGCTAATCAGCCACTAGGATGGCTTTTACACTTTAGGGAACATAATATGCCCTATACAAGTCCCTGTTCCAAAAAGACTGTACCAAGAATTAAAAATCACAGATGGAAAGACCTCATGGAAGGTGAAGACCACAAGCCGCCTACCTGCTGTAGAAAGACGGGTAGCTGAAGTCGAAGCTGTTCCTGGAGTTGGGGGTTACCTGCTAGAATAGGATTATTACCGATCATCTGGAAGAAGATAAACGTCACATCACGTTGGGTAATACTGATGCAGAAAGCAATTCATAGAACAAAATGACATTACAATGAACCTGTGAAGTTCTAATCATCTAAGCCAGTGATGGTGAACCTTGGCACCCCAGATGTTTTGGAACTACATTTCCCATGATGCTCATGCACTCTGCAGTGTAGTACCATGGGAAATGTAGTTCCAAAACATCTGTGGTGCCAAGGTTCACCATTTAGGCAACCACGTCTAGTTGCCTAAATAAATTGAGTTGCTGCCATGTGATTGGCTGACTAGCAGATTGTGTTACCAAGCAATTGAACAGGTGTACCTAAGAAAGCGGCCGGTGAGTGTAAAATGATTGGCAAAAGCAGAATAAACTGTTACTAGTCTTCCAGGAATCCATTATCCAAGGTTACCACAACTGAAAACCTCATGCTGAAACGATCGCTAGACTCCGTGATAAAGGACGTTAAATTTATACGCAGGTCTCGGGAAAAAAAACACACACACACACACACACACACACGAGCGTAGCGATTTCCTGCAGTTTTAATTTGAGTGTCTATAGAAGCGTATTACAAGCATTTTACAGCTGCAAGATTTTTTGTTTAGCCAATAGAAAGCACTGGGGGGGAGGAAATTAGGGGTGGAGAGCTGCAGAAAATGAGTGACAATACGCTGGTAAAACGTTTTCAGGCGTTTCTATTGAAGTCTATAGGGATAAAAAAAGCTTCAATCATACACACAAGAGAACAATGAACGACAGACCAACCTGTGCAGCAAAGTCAGGATTCTGGGCGAGCGTTTGCATCATGCTGCGCATGTAAGGGGCGGAGATCATACTCTGCATTAGCTGCGGGTTCTCGGATATCTGCTGCAGCAGACCCTGCATTTCTGGGCTGTTAAACATGCCTGATAGGAAAGGAAACAAAAGGGTCGTTAACCACTTCAGCTCCGGAAGATTTTACCCCCTTCATGAGCGGGACATTTCTTGCTATTCGGCATTGCGCTACTTCAACTGAAGGAAGGAGAAAGGAAGGAAGGAGAAAGGAAGGAGAAAGGAAGGAAGGAGAAAGGAAGGAAGGAGAAAGGAGAAAGGAAGGAGGAGAGAAAGGAAGGAGAAAGGAAGGAGAAAGGAAGGAAGGAGAAAGGAAGGAAGAAAGGAAGGAAGAAAGGAAGGAAGGAAGGAAGAAAGGAAGGAAGAAAGGAAAGGAAGAAGAAAGGAAGGAAGAAAGGAAGGAAGAAAGGAAAGAGGAAGGAGAAAGGAAGGAGAGAAAGGAAGGAAGAAGGAGAAGGAAGGAAGGAGAAGGAAGGAAGAAAGGAAGGAGAAGGAGAAGGAAGGAAGAAAGGAAGGAAGAAAGGAAGAAGAAGAGGAAGGAAGAAAGGAAGGAAGAAAGGAAGGAGAAGAAGGAGAAGAAAGGAAGGAAGGAAGGAAGGAAGGAGAAGGAGGAAGAAAGGAAGGAAGAAAGGAAGGAAGAAAGGAAGGAAGGAAGAAAGGAAGGAAGAAGGAAGGAAGAAAGGAAGAAGGAAGGAAGGAAGGAAGGAAGGAGAAAGGAAGGAGAAAGGAAGGAAGGAAGGAAGGAAGGAAGGAAGGAAGGAAGGAAGGAGAAAGGAAGGAAGGAAGGAAGGAAGAAGGAAGGAAGGAGAAAGGAAGAAGGAAGGAGAAAGGAAGGAAGGGAAGGAGAAAGGAAGAAGGGAAGGAGAAAGGAAGAAGGGAAGGAGAAAGGAAGGAGAAAGGAAGGAGAAAGGAAGGAAGGAGAAAGGAAGGAAGGAGAAAGGAAGGAAGGAGAAGGAAGGAAGGAAGGAAGGAGAAGGAGGAAGGAAGGAAGGAGAAAGGAAGGAAGGAAGGAAGGAGAAAGGAAGGAAGGAAGGAGAAAGGAAGGAAGGAAGGAGAAAGGAAGGAAGGAAGGAGAAAGGAAGGAAGGAAGGAGAAAGGAAGGAAGGAAGGAGAAAGGAAGAAGGAAGGAGAAAGGAAGAAGGAAGGAGAAAGGAAGAAGGGAAGGAGAAAGGAAGGAGAAAGGAAGGAGAAAGGAAGGAGAAAGGAAGGAGAAAGGAAGGAAGGAGAAGGAAGGAAGGAGAAAGGAAGGAAGGAGAAAGGAAGGAAGGAAGGAAGGAGAAAGGAAGGAAGGAAGGAAGGAGGAAAGGAAGGAAGGAAGGAGGAAAGGAAGGAAGGAAGGAGAAAGGAAGGAAGGAAGGAGAAAGGAAGGAAGGAAGGAGAAAGGAAGGAAGGAAGGAGAAAGGAAGGAGAAAGGAAGGAAGGAAGGAAGGAGAAAGGAAGGAAGGAAGGAGAAAGGAAGGAGAAAGGAAGGAAGGAAGGAGAAAGGAAGGAAGGAAGGAGAAAGGAAGGAAGGAAGGAAGGAGAAAGGAAGGAGAAAGGAGAAAGGAGAAAGAAGGAAGGAAGGAAGGAAGGAAGGAGAAAGGAAGGAGAAAGGAGAAAGGAGAAAGAAGGAAGGAGAAAGGAGAAAGGAGAAAGAAGGAAGGAGAAAGGAAGGAGAAAGGAAGGAAGAAAGGAAGGAAGGAAAGGAAGGAGAAAGGAAGGAAGGAAGGAAGGAGAAAGGAAGGAAGGAAGGAAGGAGAAAGGAAGGAAGGAAGGAAGGAGGAAGAAGGAAGGAAGGAGAAAGGAAGGAAGGAGAAAGGAAGGAGAAGGAAGGAAGGAAGGAGAAAGGAAGGAAGGAGAAAGGAAGGAAGGAGGAAAGGAAGGAAGGAGAAAGAAGGAAGGAGAAAGGAAGGAGGAAGGAGAGGAAGGAAGGAGGAAGGAAGAAGGAAGGAAGGAGAAAGGAAGGAGAAAGGAAGGAAGGAGGAAGGAAGGAAGGAGAAGGAAGGAAGGAGAAAGGAAGGAAGGAAGGAGAAAGGAAGGAAGGAGAAAGGAAGGAAGGAGAAAGGAAGGAGAAAGGAAGGAGAAAGGAAGGAGAAAGGAGAAAGGAAGAAAGGAGAAAGGAGGGAAGGAGAAAGGAGGGAAGGAGAAAGGAGGGAAGGAGAAAGGAGGGAAGGAGAAAGGAGGGAAGGAGAAAGGAGGGAAGGAGAAAGGAGGGAAGGAGAAGGAGAAAGGAGAAAGGAGAAAGGAAGGAGAAAGGGAAGGAAGGAAGGAAGGAGAAAGGAAGGAAGGAGAAAGGAAGGAGAAAGGAAGGAAGGAGAAAAGGAAGGAGAAAGGAAGGAGAAAGGAAGGAGAAAGGAAGGAGAAAGGAAGGAGGAAGGAAGGAAGGAGAAAGGAAGGAAGGAGAAAGGAAGGAGAAAGGAAGGAGAAGGAAGAAGGAAGAAGGAGGAAGGAAGAAGGAAGGAAGGAAGGAGGAAAGGAAGGAGGAAGGAAGGAGGAAGGAAGGAGGAAGGAAGGAAGGAAGGAGAAAGGAAGGAAGGAAGGAGAAAGGAAGGAAGGAAGGAAGGAGAAAGGAAGGAGAAAGGAAGGAGAAAGGAAGGAGAAAGGAAGGAGAAAGGAGAAGAAAGGAAGGAGAAAGGAGAAAGGAAGGGAAGGAGAAGGAGAAGGAGGAAGGAGAAGGAGAAAGGAAGGAGAAAGGAAGGAGGAAGGAAGAAAGGAAGGAAGAAGGAAGGAAGAGAAGGAGAAAGGAAGGAGAAAGGAAGGAAGGAAGGAGAAAGGAAGGAGAAAGGAAGGAGAAAGGAAGGAGAAAGGAAGGAAGGAGAAAGGAAGGAGAAAGGAAGGAAGGAGAAAGGAAGGAAGGAGAAAGGAAGGAGAAAGGAAGGAGAAAGGAAGGAGAAAGGAAGGAGGAAGGAGAAAGGAAGGAAGAAGGAAGGAGAAGGAGAAAGGAAGGAGGAAGGAGAAAGGAAGGAGGAAGGAGAAAGGAAGAAGAGAAGGAAGGAGAAGGAGAAGGAAGGAGAAAGGAGAGAGAAAGGAAGGAGAAAGGAAGGAAAGAAGGAAGGAGAAAGGAAGGAAGGAAGGAGAAAGGAAGGAGAAAAGGAAGGAGAAAGAAGGAGAAAGGAAGGAGAAAGGAAGGAGAAAGGAAGGAGAAAGGAAGGAGAAAGGAAGGAGAAAGGAAGGAGGGAAGGAGAAAGGAAGGAGAAAGGAAGGAGAAAGGAAGGAAGGAGAGAGAAGGAGAAGAGAAGGAAGGAGAAAGGAAGGAAGGAAGGAGAAGGAAGGAAGGAGAAAGAAGGAAGGAGAAAGGAAGGAAGAGAAAGGAAGGAGAGAAGGAAGGAAGGAAGGGAGAAGGAGGAAAGGAAGAAGGAAGGAGAAAGGAAGGAAGGAAGGAGAAAGGAAGAAGGAAGGAGAAAGGAAGGAGAAAGGAAGGAGGAAAGGAAGGAGAAAGGAAGGAAGGAAGGAGAAAGGAAGGAGAAAGGAAGGAGAAAGGAAGGAAGGAAGGAAGGAAGAAGAGAAGGAAGGAGAAGGAGAGAAGGAAGGAGAAGGAAGGAGAAGGAGAAAGGAAGGAGAAAGGAAGGAAGGAGAAGGAAGGAAGGAGAAGGAGAAGGAAGGAAGGAGAAGGAAGAAGGAAGGAGAAAGGAAGAAGGAAGGAGAAAGGAAGGAAGGAAGGGAGAAAGGAAGGAAGGAAGGAGAAAGGAAGGAAGGAGAAAGGAAGGAAGGAAGGAAGGAGAAAGGAAGGAAGGAAGGAGAAGAAGGAGAGAAAGGAAGGAGAAAGGAGAAGGAGGAAGGAGAAGGAGAAGGAAGGAGAAAGGAAGGAAGGAGAAAGGAAGAAGGAAGGAGAAAGGAAGGAAGGAAGGAAGAAGGAAGGAGAAAGGAAGAAAGGAAGGAGAAAGGAAGGAAGGAAGGAAGGAAGAGGAAGGAGAAAGGAAGGAGAAGAAGGAGAAAGGAAGGAGAAAGGAAGAAGGAAGGAAGGAAGGAAGGAGAAAGGAGGAAGGAAGGAGAAAGGAAGGAAGGAGAAAAGGAAGGGAAGGGAGAAGGAAGGAGAAAGGAAGGAAGGAAGGAGGAGAAAGGAGGAGAAAGGAAGGAGAGGAAGGAGAAGGAAGGAGAAAGGAAGAGAAGGAGAAGGAGAAGGAGGAAGGAGAAAGGGAAGGAGAAAGGAAGGAAGGAGAAAGGAAGAAAGGAAGGAAGGAAGGAAGGAAGGAGAAGGAGAAAGGAGAAGGAAGGAAGGAAGGAAGGAGGGAAGGAGAAAGGAAGGGAAGGAGAAAGGAAGGAAGGAGGAAGGAAGGAAGGAGAAGAGAAGGAAGGAGAAAGGAAGGAAGGAGAAAGGAAGGAAGGAGAAAGGAAGGAAGGAAGGAAGGAAGGAGAAAGGAAGGAAGGAGAAAGGAAGGAAGGAGAAAGGAAGGAAGGAAGAAGGAAGGAGAAAGGAAGGAAGGAGAAAGGAAGGAGGAAGGAAGGAAGGAGAAAGGAAGGAAGAAGGAAGGAGAAGGAAGAAAGGAAGGAGAAAGGAAGGAAGAGAAGGAGAAAGGAAGGAGAAGAGGAAGGAGAAAGGAGAAGGAGAAGGAAGAAGGAGAAAGGAAGGGAAGGAAGGAAGGAAGGAGAAAGGAAGGAGGAGAAGGAAGGAAGGAGAAAGGAAGGAAGGAGAAAGGAAGGAAGGAGAAAGGAAGGAAGGAGAAAGGAAGGAAGGAGAAAGGAAGGAAGGAGAAGGAAGGAAGAGAAAGGAAGGAAGGAGAAGGAAGGAAGGAGAAAGGAAGGAAGGAGGAAGGAAGGAGGAAGGAAGGAGAAGGAAGGAGAAAGGAAGGAGAAAGGAAGGAGAAAGGAAGGAGAAAGGAGAAGGAGAAAGGGAAGGAGAAAGGAGGGAAGGAGAAGGAGGGAAGGAGAGAAGGAGGAAGGAGAAAGGAAGGAGAAAGGAGGAAGGAGAAGGAAGGAGAAAGGAGGAAGGAGAAGGAGGAAGGAGAAAGGAAGGAAGGAAGGAGAAAGGAGGAAGGAAGGAAGGAGAAGGAAGGAAGGAGAAGAAGGAAGGAAGAGAAGGAAGGAAGGAGAAAGGAAGGAAGGAAGGAGAAGGAGAAGGAAGGAGAAAGGAAGGAAGGAAGGAAGGAAGGAAGGAGAAAGGAGAAAGGAGAAGGAGAAGGAGAGAAGGAAGGAAGGAGAAGGAGAAGGAAGGAAGGAGAAGGAAGGAAGGAGAAAGGAGGAAGAAGAAGGAAGGAGAAAGGAAGGAAGGAAAGGAAGGAAGGAGAAGGAAGGAAGGAGAAAGGAAGGAGAAGGAGAAGGAAGGAGAGAAGGAGAAAGGAAGGAAGAAAGGAAGGAGAAAGGAGAAAGGAAGGAGAAAGGAAGGAGAAAGGAAGGAGAAAGGAAGGAGGAAAGGAGAAAGGAGGAGAAGGAGGAGGAAGGAGAAAGGAAGGAGAAAGGAAGGAGGAAGGAGAAAGGAAGGAGAAAGGAAGGAGAAAGGAAGGAAGAAAGGAGAAAGGAAGGAGGAAGGAAGGAAGGAGAAAGGAAGGAAGGAAGGAAGGAGAAAGGAAGGAAAGGAAGGAGAAGGAGAAGGAAGGAGAAAGGAAGAGAAAGGAAGGAAGGAAGGAAGGAAGGAAGGAAGGAAAGAAGGAAGGAAGAGAAAGGAAGGGAAAGGAAGGAGAAAGAGAAGGAAGGAGAAAGGAAGGAGAAAGGAAGGAGAAAGGAAGGAGGAAGGAGAAAGGAAGGAAGAAGGAAGGAGAAAGGAGAAAGGAAGGAGGAAGGAGGAAGGAGAAAGGAAGGAGGAAGGAGAAAGGAGGAGAAAGGAAGGAGAAAGGAGAAAGGAAGAGAGAAGGAAGGAGAAGGAAGGAGAAAGGAAGGAGAAGGAAGGAAGGAAGGAAGGAAGGAAGGAGAAAGGAAGGAAGGAGAAGGAGAAAGGAAGGAGAAAGGGAAGGAGAAAGGAAGGAGAAAGGAAGGAGAAAGGAAGGAAGGAAGGAGAAAGGAAGGAAGGAGAAAGGAAGGAAGGAGAAAGGAAGAAGGAAGAAGGAAGGAGAAAGGAAGGAGGAGAAAGAAGGAGGGAGAAGGAAGGAAGGAGAAAGGAAGGAAGAGGAAGGAAGAAGGAAGGAGAAGGAAGAAGGAAGGAGAAAGGAAGGAGAAAGGAAGGAGAAAGGAAGGAAGAGAAGGAAGGAGAAAGGAAGAGAAGGAAGGAGAAAGGAAGGAGAAAGAAGGAGAAGGAAGGAGAAAGGAAGGAGAAAGGAAGGAGAAAGGAAGGAGAAGGAAGGAGAAGGAAGAAGGAAGGAGAAGGAAGGAGAAAGGAAGGAGAAGGAAGGAAAGGAAGGAGAAGGAAGGAGAAAGGAAGGAGAAAGAAGAAGGAAGGAGAAGGAAGGAGAAGGAGAAAGGAGAAGGAAGGAAGAAAGGAAGAGGAAGGAGAAGGATGAAGGAAGGAGAAAGGAAGAGAGAAAGGAAGGAAGGAGAAGAAGGAGAGAAGGAGAAGGAAGGAGAAAGGAAGGAGAGGAAGGAGAAAGGAAGAAGGAAGGAGAAAGGAGAAGGAAGGAGAAAGGAAGAAGGAAGGAGAAAGGAAGAAGGAAGAGAAGGAGAAGGAGGAAAGAAAGGAGAAGGAAGGAGAAAGGAAGAAGGAAGGAGAAGGAAGAAGGAAGGAGAAAGGAAGAAGGAAGAGAAGGAAGGAGAAAGGAAGAAGGAGGAAGGAAGGAGAAAGGAAGGAGAAAGAAGGAGAAGGAAGGAGAAAGGAAGGCGAAAGGAAGGAAGGATAGGAGAGAAAGGAAGGAAGGAGAAAGGAAGGAAGGAGAAAGGAAGAAGGAGAAAGGAAGGAAGAAGGAAGGAAGGAGAAAGGAAGGAGGAAAGGAAGGAAGGAAGGAGAAGGAAGGAAGGAGAAAGGAAGGAAGGAGAAAGGAAGAAGAAGGAGAAGGAAGAAGGAAGGAGAAAGGAAGAAGGAAGGAGAAGAAGAAGGAAGGAGAAAGGAAGAAGGAAGGAGAAAGGAAGGAGAAAGGGAAGGAGAAAGGAAGGAGAAAGGAAGAAAGGAAGGAGAAAGGAAGGAGAAAGGAAGGAGAAAGGAAGGAGAAAGGAAGGAGAAGGAAGGAGAAAGGAAGGAGAAAGGAAGGAGAAAGGAAGGAGAAAGGAAGGAGAGAAGGAAGGAGAAAGGAAGGAGAAAGGAAGGAGAAAGGAAGGAGGAAGAAAGGAAGGAAGGAGAAAGGAAGGAAGGAGAAGGAAGGAAGGAGAAAGGAAGGAAGGAGAAAGGAAGGAAGGAGAAGGAAGGAGAAAGGAAGGAAGGAGAAAGGAAGGAAGGAGAAAGGAAGGAAGGAGAAAGGAAGGAAGGAGAAAGGAAGGAAGGAAGGAAGGAAGGAAGGAGAAAGGAAGAAGGAAGGAGAAGGAAGGATAGGAAGGAGAAGGAAGGAAGGAAGGAGAAAGGAAGAAGGAAGGAAGAAAGGAGAAGGAAGGAGAAGGAAGAAGGAAGAGAAGAGAAGGAAGAAGGAGAAGAAGGAGAAAGGAAGAAGGAAGGAGAAAGGAAGGAAGGAAGGAAGGAAGGAGAAAGGAAGAAGGAAGGAAGGAAGGAGAAAGGAAGAAGGAAGGAAGGAAGGAGAAAGGAAGGAAGGAAAGGAGAAGGAAGGAAGGAGAAAGGAAAGGAAGGAGAAAGGAAGGAAGGAGGGAGGAAGGAAGGAGAAGGAGGGAGGAAGGAAGGAGAAAGGAAGGAGAAAGGAAGGAGAAAGGAAGGAGAAAGGAAGGAGAAAGGAAGGAGGAAGGAAGGAGGAAGGAAGGAGAAAGGAAGGAGAAGGAAGGAGAAAGGAAGGAAGGAAGGAAGGAAGGAAGGAGAAAGGAAGGAGAAGGAAGGAAGGAGAAAGGAAGGAGGAAGGAAGGAAGGAGAAAGGAAGGAGGAAGGAAGGAGAAAGGAAGAAAGGAAGGAGGAAGGAAGGAGAAAGGAAGAAGGAAGGAAGGAGAAAGGAAGAAGGAAAGGAAGGAGAAAGGAAGGAAGGAAGGAGGAGGAAGGAGAAAGGAAGGAAGGAAGAAGGAAGGAGAAAGGAAGGAAGGAGGAAGGAAGGAGAAAGGAAGGAAGAGAAAGGAAGGAGAAAGGAAGGAAGGAGAAAGGAAGGAGAAAGGAAGGAAGGAGAAAGGAAGGAGAAAGGAAGGAGAAAGGAAGGAAGGAGAAAGGAAGGAGAAAGGAAGGAAGGAGAAAGGAAGGAAGGAGAAAGGAAGGAGAAAGGAAGGAAGGAGAAAGGAAGGAGAAAGGAAGAGAAAGGAAGAGAAAGGAAGGAGAAGGAAGGAGAAAGGAAGGAGAAAGGAAGGAGAAAGGAAGGAGAAAGGAAGGAAGGAGAAAGGAAGGAAGGAAGAAGGAAGGAGAAAGAAGGAAGGAGAAGGAAGGAGAAGGAAGGAAGGAGAAGAAGGAGAAAGGAAGGAGAAAGGAAGGAAGGAGAAAGGAAGGAAGGAGGAAAGGAAGGAGAAAGGAAGGAAGGAGAAAGGAAGGAGAAGGAAGGAGAAAGGAAGGAGAAAGGAAGGAGAAAGGAAGGAGAAAGGAAGGAAGGAGAAAGGAAGAGGAAGGAGAAAGGAAGGAGGAAAAGGAAGGAAGGAGAAAGGAAGGAGAAAGGAAGGAAGGAGAAAGGAAGAGAGAAAGGATGGAGAAAGGAAGGAGAAAGGAAGGAGAAAGGAAGGAGAAAGGAAGGAGAAAGGAAGGAAGGAGAAAGGAAGGAAGGAGAAAGGAAGGAAGGAGGAAGGAGAAAGGAAGGAAGAAGAAGGAGGAAGGAGGGAAGGAAGGAGAAAGGAAGGAGAAAGGAAGGGGAAGGAAGGAGGAAGGAGAAACGGAAGGAAGGAAGAAGGAAGGAAGGAAGGAGAAGGAAGGAAGGAAGGAAGGAGAAAGGAAGAAAGGAGAA